>JAVYIG010003386.1:27500-198602 GCA_035222895.1 Strongylocentrotus droebachiensis | reverse complement strand
TCCATGAATAAACCAAGAATAAATATATAATGAATAACTGATAAATGAACTTCCTTTGTCGAAAAGTGCATGATTTGCCTGGAATAAGTATAGAGCGTATTCGGCTATTGGCTATTTTGGTCAAAGGAACTAACAAAAACAGAATCAAGCTAGTCTAGTTTAGTCCCGTTAAATTATACACATTTATTTAATATGAGCACTTTTATCTTAAAATTTTAATTTATTTCATATACTTACAATGTACAGGAAGGAGTTTGACATGTTCGAAACAAAACATCAGTGAAATTAAGTTTTTGTCTAGGCCTAGACTTTAAAGTGGGAATCCATTGACTCGGGACGACTTCTCTTAATTATTGTCAAATAAAAATGCTTTTCTTGACATATATTTCTAAATCTTTGGCACTATGTCTTGTTGTCTATTTGTAATTCCCAATTTCCAGAAGTCCGTGAGGGGCCTAAATACTGATAAAGATGGCTGTTAGTATGTAGACCTTTCCAATAAAATAACTTTAAATGCTTTTTTTACTTCTACAGAGCTTCTCTGCGGGATACAGTAATACCGAGGTGCTATCTATAACTTTTGCTCAAATAAGTCTAATATTGTGTATTACAGAGGTGAATCGTTTGGATAGGAAGGGGTGCACGGGTCACGATCACAACAAAAATGTGACACGAGAATGTGACCCGATTATAAATGTTCCCATAGTAAAGTAATACCCTATAAAGGCACCTGAAAGTAAGATAATTAATTGGAGCTCTTATCATTTCAAATCCTGTAATTATAGAGGTAAAGAACAACAAACTGTGTTCTGTTTTGACTGCTTAAATTAATAACGAAGAAATTCATTTCATGGGTGGTGAAAAGATCTCTTTTGTACGTAAATGTTCTAGTACGGCCGTACCTATGCGATGCGCGCGCGACGTATGTTCGATCGTATACGCGCGCGCACCTAGTACCTACATGATATAATTATAGTAAACATTGAGCCTCAGTATCTATCTGGAACAAGTAGGAAGTACCAAACCATTAACCGAGGATCAGACTACAATAAATCGTGATATACCTTGCTCTACCATGGATTAATATATGCCAATCAAGATAGGAATATTCGACAGAACTACAAAGAAGATGACGGACATGGACGTATTCAGTTTCCTATATGCGAAGAGCAAATTCAGGCTAGTTGCTTCGCCGCGGATACCACGTTTATCTATTTGTGTGATGGTATTATGTACAGTGCTAACGTTACTACCGCATCATATACACGGATCATGCATGTCTGACGGAGACTGCGGAGTAGACGGCGTCTGTGAGAGAGGATCGTGCGTTTGTGCTGCCGGGTGGTCGGGCGATGTGTGTGATCACTGTCAAGGAAGAACTAGGTAATTCATTTACCAGTGTTTTAAAAACACAGAATTGGCAGTGTGATGAAAAAGAGATGGCAGCCATGGATGGCATCATTGCACACTAATCTGTGATATCATAGTATGAATGATGACAAATTTTCCATGGATTTGTTTTTATCAAATCATGATCCTAATCACTAAATCAGGATTCATATGAAAATTTAATGTCATGTCTCATGAATCAAAATTAAATATGATAGATTCTATTATTTTGAAAGACAAAGTCAAGACAGTCAGAAGTAAATAACCATGTCTTGAGGCATGATTTTGTAGATGTGTTGCAGAGGTGTCTGGCTAACTCGGACCCGGGGACAACTCGGCCCGCTGCAAAAACGGTCAGTTTTTGCAGGTTAAGGGTTAGAGTTAGGGTTAAGGTAAAATTACCATTTTTAGCAGTGGTGCTGAGTTGTCCCCCGGATCCGAGTTAGCAATAGCAGGTTGCTAGTTAGCCCGGATCCGTTCCAGATATCCCTATTCGCCTACAATTAACCTAATAACTGGGTAGACTCTCCATGTATTTTTAAGTGATAAATACAAACATACATGTACATTATGTACATGAGATGTAGCCCAGGGAGGGGGGGGGGGGGGGTACTCACAATCACATAAAGACATACAGGGTGTGCCGCTTTAATGGGTCACTTTTTCACAAAAAAACCTAAACATGGCAACCAAAAATTGTGAAAAATGACCTTTACATTTGAGTACCCCCCCCCCCCCCCCCCCACCCCCTTCCCCCCTTCTGTCCTACAGGTTTGAAGATTCTTGCAGACAGGATCAGGAGATGGTATATAGTGTTTGGCACTTTGGGTAGCTGAGTACCAAACTTCTGACCGACTTAAATATCACTTACAGTGTATCTCAGATAAACTAGTACAATTATTAATGGAGACCAGTCTATTGATCAAAATCCTCTTTGGAAATATGATTGCATTTGTTTACTATTTTCATGTGAGGCTTTCAGTTTAATTTCCTTTCCAACTAATGGTAAATTGCTGCAATAATCTTCATGCAGAGGCAGATTTGATCTGAAGAAGAAAAATTGTATGTATTGTACTCTATTCTATACAGGTATTTTACAAAAGTTTGAAATCTGTTGGTACATGTGCATTAAAGAGGCACTCCAAATAATTATGCAAATGTTTAGAATTACACAGGTAGATTTAACCGATATAACACATTAAAATGAAATTGAGTGCTTTGCTAAAGATGATAACATTAATTTGACACATATTTGCTGGTAGTCTATTACACATGTGTGTAACTGATACCAGTGACTACCAGGATATCAATGAAACAATGTTTACAGATTGTGTGTAATTGAGCCTTCACTCTCATGTACATTGTACTGTATTTAATAATCAGATATACATGGAGACTGACCGTTAAACATGAGCTCTAAATTAGGTGACTCATAAAGTTAATCCAAGGTTGTCATGAAAGCAGACAAGAGCTGACCACTGCACCAACACCTACAACTGTACATTACATAAAAATGATCTACATACAGTGTATGTACTCACAACTTGTTATTGTTAGTTGATTAATGCAATCTGTAATATACAAACATGTAGGCCTCCAATTTATGTAAACTTAGTAAAATGGATGATAAAAGATAATAAATGCTTTAATACATGAACATGATTTTATGATGATGGCTTGTTCAAATTTATAAAGTTACATGTATCTTTATAATACATTTATTTTATTGTTATGATCATTGTTATTATTTTCTTTTTGGGGGCGGGGGGGGGGGGGGGAGGGATGTAAGAAGGGAGTGGTTATCTTGCAGTGAATGCAGTCTATACATGTAGAGCCATAAATGGCATTAGCAACATATTGAAAGGAAAAGAAGAATATTACATCTCAAATTATGGTGATGTTATTGCAATTTAAAAAAAGTTACATGTCTTTTTATAATACATTTATTTGATTGTTATTAATTTTGGGGGTTGAGGGGGGGGGGGGGGAGGGGTGTTAGGGGTCACTGGTTATCTTGCAGTCTAGCCGTAAATGGTATTTGTGAGCAACATATTAGGCCAAATAACAAACAAAACTTGTTTCTCATCCAGACTTTAAAAAAAAAGGAGGAGGCATGCAGGGCATTACTATTTACTATTTTGCAGTTTTTTGCAATTTTTTTGCAAGATGTCTGCCATGTATACATGTAGCTGGCTGCTGGCCAAGCCTATTTATTTACAGTTATTATGCTATGTGAGTATGTGAGACTCCCACCACTACGCCCTTCCTTCGCTCTCCCGCAAACGATGTAGAATCTCCTGGTTCATGAAAAAACCTCCCACCAAACATGTAAAATGAAAATATCCTGCACCAAAATAAAAACGAACTGTCAAAGGCGTTGTTTTCCATTGTGGTTCGATTGATAGCGGTTATTTGGGATGAACCAGTGGGCCGTTTTGTATGCAATTTTTTTTTTTGACTCAAGGACTTAGGGAGGGGGGGGGGGGGTGATGTTTTGTAAAATATTTTTTGCTCAACAAGGGGGGGGGGGGGGGAGAATGAGTAAATTTGTTTTGCTCAAGGGGGGGGGGGGGGGGGGATGTTGAGTAAAAAAAAAAAATCGCCTCCAAGCAGTTCCCTAAAGTTGTCAGCCCTGACCTGAATTATGATGATGTTATTGAAAAAAAATTCAAAATTGGCACAGTAATGTTACATATTTCATACATATAAATACTATGCTGGTGTTGTAGATTATTATGTTGTACAGGAATTTATTCATGATGTTTGTCATATTTCTTTTTCAGGTTAGAAGAAAGTTCAGGCTACATAATAGAAGCTTTGGACGATTATCAAGATAGAAGAAAATGTACATGGCTCATAGATGGGGGCAGGTAAGTGTACATGTATGTTGTTTTAATACGAAGGGAACAGATCTAGGAATGAAACCAACTGAAATTAAATGATAGTAAAAATAATGGTAGGGTTGATGTGAAACATGCTGGTGAATTATGGATAATGAAATGATACTTACATGTAGTTCAAGGTACAATGTCCCGTTTGTAGGCCCCCCCCCCCAAAAAAAAAAAAAAATTAAGATTCCATCGGTATTTCAAAAGATAATGCTAATTTAGAACTTCCCTCAAAAGAAAAGGGCTTTGAAAATGTCTTTTTGTGGGAAAATAATGACCGTTAGTTGTCAAATCGACTTTTGGGGATTGCAATCCTTTTAGTAATTAGTCTGATTTTCATACCCTTGTACTGAATGGTGTACGTTTGAGCTGCGTAAGTTTAATTTTGGCCATTACAAGAAGTGGGTTATTGATGTAGACAAATGCTCATGTATGATCTAGCAATCAATGTATGTGATGTACAGCTCCACACTAACATCAAATGTTGTCCATATTTAACTCTGCTAACATCCCCCCCTTCCCCTCTTCAATGCAGGCCCGGAGCAAACATTCGCTTCATCCTCCAAGAGTTTGGAACAGAATGCAGCTGGGATTATCTCTATATATACGACGGTGACTCAATCTATGCGCCATTAGTAGCATCACTCAAGTGAGTACAATAATCTACAGTTGAATAAATATAAAAGAACCTTTTCAAGAAGAAGAGAAAAAAGGGGTGCATTATGAAGTAGTACAATCTCCAGATAAAGGTAAAAGAACCATCCCGCCCCCCCCCCCCCCACAAAAAAATAAATAAAAAGGATAAAAGGAGATATACAATGAAGTAGTACAATCTCCAGAAAAATAAATTTAAAAGAACCTTTTCAGAAAAAAAAAAAGAAGAAAAAAAGGATGCATGATGAAGCAGTACAATTTCCAGATTAATAAATCTAAAAGAACCTTTAAAAAAACATTTTAAAAAACATTTTAAAAAGGAGATGAAGTACATGTAGTACAGTATCACTGAAGTGAGTAAAATTCCCAGATGAATAAACCTAAAAAGAACCTTTCAACATCAACAAAAAAGAATATATGATGAAGCGAATACAATCTCCAGATGAATGAATTAGAATCTTAAATGCATTTTAACTTTTTTAAATGAGCAAGAGTTGCTCTTTTTGGTGCTGGATAGCAACAAAGAAGATTTTTTTCTTCTTCAATTTTTAGCCATGATTGGTGAAATCAACATTTCCCCCTGATAATGATATATTTCTGTGTTAATATCTTTTATGTGACCATTTGCATAGTTTGAACTTTGAACATCAATATGCTTTCTCTCAATATAAACTACGTTTACATAAAATTCCCCTGAGATCGATGTAAAATTGTAAATCCGGTTTAAAATTAGGGGGGTGAGGTGCCATTTTTTCATGACTTGCTTGAACGCCTCACTTGGATTTCTAAAACCAATTTTCTTTTTAAATTCTCACTATCACCCCCTGATGTAGTATAAAGCACATCAAGTCATCATGAGTAGTACTGGTAAATTGTGGCTCAGGTGGTCAATATAGAATACACTAAACATGAATGCATTGCAATTTTATGTACCCTTCCTTATCCAAACTTGTGGAAGAGACAACATGTTATCAAATAACAATTGATGTGCATAATATTCTAAAACGGTCTTTTACACATATTTACATTACATGTTCATTTGCATGCATGGTACAAGGCAGCACGATACTTGACAACGATCAAAGTCTGATGTTGTCTTACTAAGTCTGTTAACATATATTTCACCAAGCCAACTCCTCTCTATAGCCTTTATACATGTAGGCACAATATCCGCACCAACCTGTGACTGGCAGTTTGCAAACGCATCCACTTATGTCATTTCATAAATAGAATAAACAAGCTCAACCCATATTCCCCATTGTCCAACGCTGCCGCCTTTTTTGATTGAGTAGGTTTGACAGCGCCCACCCATTTTGTTGCTGTTCCATATTTGGACATTGTAATTCACTGAATACTGTACAGGCACAAAAGATGTACCCTATATTATGCAAGTCACTAGATCTTTGTAAATCTATGTACAGTGATAACACGAGTCACAATAAGGAAGTAGATTGTCATCCTGTTCATCTTTTAGATGTCTGATTCCATAAACCTGTTATATCTAGGAGTTAAAATGTACATGTTATCTCTGTGATAACGCATGGTTCAATTAAATCCATCATGTAAACATTGATGGTCGATGGAGTCACAAAAACAAAGGAATAGCGCTACAATGTACATGTACATTGTACTTCTTGATTTATACATCCTGGG
The DNA here is from genome assembly GCA_035222895.1 of Strongylocentrotus droebachiensis. Classification (NCBI taxonomy): domain Eukaryota; kingdom Metazoa; phylum Echinodermata; class Echinoidea; order Camarodonta; family Strongylocentrotidae; genus Strongylocentrotus; species Strongylocentrotus droebachiensis. The sequence goes on along the minus strand of JAVYIG010003386.1, from coordinate 192,018 downwards.
TCTGAATTATTTTCTACCATTTATTTGTTTGAAATTAATTCCAGAAAAACACCAGCTTCATGTCACAATTACGCTCATAATAATAGGGAAAGTAAATGCTCTGTGTTTTAAAGTTGTCACCAGTATCACAAAGACATAATGGTTATTGACTGAATAGACATTCAGAAATTTTTTGTTGTTGACCTTCTCAAGACCATGGTCTTTATTAGGGTTAAATTCCCCTTTTTTGCAGAGCTCTATATTTTTATTTTGTTGTGCATAGAGTGGTCAATTGTGACGATATCAAAAAACTATTTTTTAGAGTTTCCAAATTTGAACTTCATTTTCGGAAAGAGCATCAAAAATAATGTCCTAATGTTGAAAACCAACTGAATATGTTCAGTATTGGCTGAGATATGACCATCCGAATAAATATATTTCAATGGGAAATCACTGTTCTTTTGCTCTGGTTCGTAATGTTATTAACCAGAGCAAAATAAAAGTGATTTCCTATTGAATTCTATTTATTCAGATGGTCATATCTCAGCCAATACTTAACATACTGTATGGACATTATTTTTGCTGCTCTTTCGGAAAATGAAGTTCAAATTAAGAAATTCTCAAAATAGATTTGTATGATGTCACGGCTTCGGTACTCTATTCCTGATGGACTGCACCGAAACTAACACTTTGCATATAAAAATGTAGAGCATGAACAATTAAAGGAAATGACACTGAGGAGAAGGTTTGTGGTCAGGTGTTCTTTTGTTGATTGCAAGTACAAAATCCTTGTTAATTGCTAACAAGTACAGCTGGGTCGATCTCACCATAAACACTGTACAACGTATAGTACATGTACATGTACATTGTACAGGTATGAATTCATTACGTCATAACATTTCAAAGTGCAATCCGCAGTGTGACCTTAGAGTAGGGTAATACAACACACCAGTATATGCATGGCATGGAGGCCAATGTTTTTGATAAATTGTAATATTTATATTTTGTGGGATTTTTGTAGGATACATGTACATATGCAGGGTGGATACTACATGTACATGTACCTGTATGCCCAGAACAGTTTGGCAGAACTCGGTTATCAGTTTGAGCAAATATTAAAAGATAGGAAAATTGTACTTTACACTGGTTAGAAATGAATTAGAAAACAGATTGCACTATTTATTCTACCTTTTTTTTTTGGGGGGGGGGGATTTCACCAGTTGAACCCCAAGATTGACACCCATCAGTTCCACTTTTAATACACATGTGCAGAATTCTTGTTAATAGCCGGCAACCGGCTATTTTTTCCGGCTGTAACGGCAATCGTAGCCGGCTGTCGGCACCATAAAAAAAAAAAAAAAAAAAAAAAAAAAAAAAATCATTTTTTTTTTTTTTTTTTTTTTTTTTTTTGAAAATCGTATTTTATTAAGGAAAATCGTACTGTCGTATTTGCTTCTAAAAATCGTACTAAATACGACTAAATCGTACTGGTTGACAGGTCTGCAAATATGATTGATTTATCAGAAACAATAATGGAGCATTTTCATTTCATATTGTATATCATATGAAAAGTAAGTTATTCAGCCAAAATATTCATGATCTTTATCATTAAACTATGGCTCATACAGTGTGGTCATATCTTCAAAAATACATGAAGGCTAAGATAGCACCAGAGAGCATCTAAAACCCTAAAGCTTCCAGGGCCCTTGGGCGGGCCCTGGACCCCGGCCGCAAGGGACTTCGCGCTTCGCGCTCGTGGTGATGTGCGCTACGCGCACAGAGATTTTTCTTTTGCAATTTTAGTAGCCTCCTGTAAATCATAAATAGCCTGCTATCAGAAAAATTAACAAGAACCCTGATGTGTAAAAAAAAAAAAAGACGTCTAAAGTGGGGGTGGGGGTGGGGGTAATCCCAATCATTCCAGCTTTGCAATTCCTACAACCTGTTTTGCTTGAGCATTTTATGAAGGTGACACAACACCAAAATGCAGCTGAAATGCATCAATAATAGGGGCCGTCAAAATTGGAGAGGGGATGGAGGAAAGACATCAAGATGGAATTTGCATTGCATTAGATAACAGAATACACACCCCCTCCCCCTCCCCCAATACATTTCATTCCATGTGATGCTGGCTACATTATACAGTGTACCGATTATTGGATAAGGCTAACACCAGAATGCAGATGATGCATCAATAATGGGAGCTGTCAACGGGGACGGCATCCTTCCAATCATCCAAAAAATCAGGTTGTCCAAACCATCACCACCTAAACCGATTACTCTCCACCTCCTAATTAAGTTCCCCTTCGGAAATGAAGATTGAAATCTTCACACTCTTCTTCTCTATCACTTCGCTATATAGAAACATGCAGGATCTGTCCCTTCCATTGTTTGTACAGGAGCTTCCCCGCGAGCGTTTATCAACATGAGCATTTGGGCGGTAACTCTCAGCGTCCCCTACGGTAAACGTATCGTGTACAGTGTACGTGCAATGCGGTGGAATGTATTTTTCATAACATGGGGAGTATTATCATTTCATATAATATTTAGATTGATACAACCTGTCCGTGATTCCCATACTTATAGCGAATTGGCAAAGTACAGTTATGCATCAGTCTGCGTGGTCATTTTATTTTTAGAAATTTAATTGACTGTCTGCAAAATGTGAAGGTCTACATGTATTTGAAAATTTACAAAGTTCATGCATCATTTTTAATTAGAAATTTACGATGTGAAAGCAGTACGGCGATGACTCCATTTTGTATGGCCTTCTTTGGTATTCCCCCAATTATAAACATATACCGGTATCCATGCTCATGGTTTTGGTTTCTAAATTTCTTTGTTACCCTGTGAATATGAAAAAAAGGTTGTTCCCTTAAAGTAGTCACCCAAAGAAAATCCATGACAACCGATAATTTTTGAAAAATTATATATGGATGGAAAAAAAATTCTCTTGAAAAACATGAATAATTTGCTGAAAAATAATAAAGATATCATTGGTTTGTGACTAGCTGTGACTCTCATGTGACGTCACAAATCTTGACGTAGGACCGCTGACGGCAGAAAATCTGGATCTCAAAATTAACATTTTTGAGAGATGATTACTGCGGGCCGCAAGCATATTTTGAAGAGGGAAGTTGTTATATTTGATCAGTAAGGCTTCCCCTTTGCAATGATATGAATTTTGCATCAAATCAAAACAATTTTGATTCTTTGGATGACTACTTTAAAAACCACTCATTTCCTGGTATTGAAATTGAGGAAGCATAGACAAACTAATTTTGAAGGTTGTGAGACTGTGAATGTTTGCTCTTCTGTCACAAATAGTTGAGCTCTTAATTTGTAAGAATACACCTATATGAAATTACGTGTACATGTGCAGGTGCTATTCATGAATACTGCTGAGTTGCAGATTAGAATTTTAATGTTTCTTCATGATTTGATTTCCCTGATAGTGATACAAGTCAGACTAAAAGGAGACTATTGCAAATTTTATTATGCCTTTTCGGTTTAATCACCACTTCATAATAATCAGAATCATGAACCCAGTGCATTGTTTTTCCTTTCTCTTAAAGTGCATAGAGACATGCAATTTCGCCTAAATGTTATGGGCTATATAAAAATGTTTCATTATTATTATTATTATTATTATTATTACCGGTATAGTGTGCTGTTCAACAGAGCTTGCATGATCCTGGCCCAGTTTTATGATTAGTCAATTAAGGTTTCCCGCCTTATTGTATGCACCAGTTACAATAGTAGCTGGGTTGACTTCACCATCATAATAAATGGATTGGGTTTGGGGTGCATTAACAAGATCAACTCCACATTCAGACTACGGTAGCCGAATTCATTTTTTATCTTCATGAAAACTGTTATACCGACTGTACATTCTCTCTAGTCTGAATGTTGTATAATGCTATCGTAAGAAAAGGATTGAATATGGGATCCCTGTTCAGACTTGAAAAATAAAATCATTGTTTATCTACATGTACATGGTCATGAAAACTAGTTTGTATGAAAATGGTAGAGCCACAGTGTACATGTACTTTTTCTTATCTTAATCCTCCTACTGTAGGCCTACTTTATGAAACGTTTAGGGAGAGAGGCTTTTAGCATTGCTTCAAACAAAAAGTCCATTTAAATCATGGCCCAAATCTACAAGTACAATGTAGTTCGAACGTTAGAGCATAGGAAAACTGAAGAAGTGGCAGTGGCTTAATATCTTGAGTGCATACTGTACAGTACATGTACAGTTACTACAGTATGTGACCAGCCAGCTGTCATCTTCCATCTTTAAGCAAATCGTGAAAGAAGCCAACACTAATTGTACCAGTTGACCTATTAAAATCTAGCTTCTTTATAATGTTTCATCATACATGTGTATGTACAATACTTATTTTCATGTGTGCACATACTTGTGCTACTGTATACTGAACATGTACGTGTATGTTTCTCTATATGTTTTTTTTATAATACAGGTTTGTATTAAAAAAATTGCTAGTGTGAATAGGAATGAATTTTTACAAGGAAGGCTCATTACATGTACATGTACATGTAGTACTAAAAATCTCTCATGAATGGGCACTGTTTACAGGGAATACTGGCACCCCACACTGAATATACATGTAGTTTGTACTGAAATTCTAGCTTGTTGAAAAATTTGCCCCAAGATCTATGAGTTAGAGTTACCGGTACATGTACATTGTACATTCATGTACTGGTACATGAACTGCACGTGCATGCACAATGTATGCTTTGAATGTGCTTGAATCATCGTATAGATGTAGATGAAGCAGAAGCGGAAACATGTACACATAATTATATGTCAGTGCTCTTCTTATGAGATGGTAATAAATGAGAGAGAGTGTGTAAGATGAGTACTTACATGTACATGTACACATGTACAGGTAGGTTTATGTAATAAGAACTCTTTAGCCTCATTGATACTATCCTTTTCATTGTAGTGTAGAACTACTAATTGTCCATGAAATATAAACAGAGATAAAAGGAAATGACGCTCACGGATATCACACAATCGGTATCTGTATCTTCCCGGAGTGTCTTTTTGACCATTGTTTCCTCCAACTAGTCAGCTACAGTACATGGGAATGGCTGTAGAATTACAATTTACACGTACAGGTGTACAAATAAACTATTTATTAATCAGTTCTGAGAAGGAGTTAATTCTTGGCAGTACAAACCTACATGTACCACCACATTGCCAAAATGTGTGGAATGAATTACTAGAACTCCAAGTGTGGTCAAGAAAAGTAAAAAAAACTTTAACATGGACAAATTCCATCTAATTTGTTCCCTGTGTTACCACATCATCCACATCAACCACATCTAAGATTTCAGTACCGGTACATCATGTACATGTATATTATATCTCTTGACTCTATCATTTTCATAGCCATGCTAGAATTTGTATCAGAAAAAACATAAAATACAATAATATTTTTATGTCAATTTATGTTCTTAATTCCATAATATGATCCATTAACAGTTGGTAAATTATACTATGGGACATCATGTACCTGGACTTGCCCAAAGAAAGATTTCTAGAATTGTACACCTGCTGGCTACATATACATGTATGTAAATGTAATGTTTCCATTCTCACCTTTATACCCGACACTGTGGTGACACACAGTGATACCTGAAAGGGAAGTTTACACAAACCCTAAACCATTACTCCAACATGAGCATGTTTACATCAAATTTAGTTGTTGACTCTGAAGGAGAGAAGCCCTACAAATTATTTCTGACTGGACATCCGTCTAGCTTGCAACTCTACCCACCCCTGAAAGCACATTAATCCACAAATGCCTGTTTTAATAATGTAGAAATAAAACCTAATAGCTTGTGTTTCATAATGTACATGTAACTAGCTAGTCGGGATGTGATGGACGAGCGTCCTCCATTCGGTGCCTTTCCCATTCTGATCGGGAGTGGGTCGAGAAAGAATAATTGATTAGCTGACATTTGGATGGTGATGGTTTGTTTGTAGTTACATGTACGTGTTCTTGTTCAGGCTGAGAGTCTTGTCAAGTATTAGGAGCAACTCCTTTTGATTTCTTTTTTTTTTTACCTCACTGACTACTCAAGTTAATCTTGTTTTATTTATTTGCTACATCTTCTTCCTTACGTCTTCAAGGATGACGTACATGTAGGAATCAGAAGTGTTTGCTATTGTCAAAATATACAACATTAACAACATTTTAAGAAATAGTTTTGAAATTTAAAATAGATGTACATTTGTGTACAAATTATACTCATCTATTTCTCAAAATACTCTAAAGGCCTATCAAGCATACATAATTTCCTTCCAAATTTTTAATATTATTTGTATTTGTAAATCTTTGTTGTTTGTAAGACTTTCGTTATTTTCAAGATTCAAGATTCAAATTAGGTTTTATTCACAACTTGTCAACAAGTCCAACGACTAAAAATGCAAGTTTACATCATATAAAAATTTTTTTTTTTGATCACCTGACACCTGTATCAGAATATAGAAGCAATTTATTGTCTGATTAATAAATCATGATCGTCATCATCAAAGCAGTGTCCCCCACGTCTTTCCTCCAATCTCACCCATGTTTGGCAGATAGGATTCGGCTGCTGCGCCCCTGCTAAATCCATATCTAGAGGCAACTGATGAATAATTGATTTGCTGATCTCTCCCTGTTGATCAGGAGCTTGTTAGGGCTAATCCAATAGGGGGGTTTGGTGGGGGGGGGGGGGGGGATTGGAGCCGTGACACACACTGTACATGTATAGTGTAGGTGAGCGATGCAATAATTGCCTGTAATGAGGGAATGATGGCTTCACTGCAGTGGCTCTTATGGGTAATAGCATTTTGATAACCGCTGCGACATCGGGTATGGGGTCTCTGCGGTGTCACGCTGTGGCTGTCATTAGCTACAAATTAGATTGCCGCGAACTGAATCGACTCGTAAACCTTAGCACTGCTACATTTTATAACGTATGGACCATACTTCTTTTATTTCTGTCCCATTATCAAATTCAGGCTATGCTTATTTTATCATTATAAAAATTGGCACACCAATCACTTTAATATGGAAGAGGAGGAGCGGGGATGATGTGTGTTTGTGGAGGGGGAGGGGGGGGGGGGGGGGGGGGGGGGGGCTAATGTCTGATATGGCCATAATTATCAAGAATTACCTGTGTACATGGTCAGTAACCTTGTCCCAATAACCCAATTCAAAGTTGACTTGGTTTACCATTCCACCCATCTGTTTGTACAGGTACATGTATATCAATGATGAATAAATTGGGTTCATTGCGATCTATAATTATACTCTTACTATGGACAAAATTCACAAATATCATTTGATCGGTCAAAAAAATAATTCACTGGCTTCCTGAACAATTTTTGCTATTAAAATTGGATTGTTTTAACATGTCTTATTCTACATTATTTCCTTCCCATTGTACCTGTATGAGCAGAGAAAACAGACCCAGAAAAGGAAATTATATACATTTAGTCATGTAGGAGGAAGTAATAGAGCATGACAGTGAAAGGTTTTCCGTAATGGCCATTAACGGAAATATGATCATTGTTTTTTTTTTAAGTATGTAATTCTGAGTGCTAAAAGTGTAGAAATCTACATTTGTATCTTAATGAAAAAGAACATGGACATTAACATGTACATGTACATGTAGGTCTGAATTGAAGAAAGTGTGACTACAGCAGTGGCGGATCCAGGGGGGGGGTTGGGGGGGTTGCAACCCCCCCCTTGGGCGGCCCCCCCAAAAAAAAAAAAAAAAAAGGAAAAAAAAAGAAAAAAAAAAAGAAAAAAAGAAAAAAAAAGAAAGCACGCTGGAGAGAAACCCTTTCAAGTGCAAATATTGTGAGAAGATATTCAACTCATCTGGTAACTTAACCAAACACATGATAACTCTGGATATAACTATGTATTAAACTGTTACTTGATTTAAAAAGACGTTATCATGCACTGCTTTTTATGGTCTCCATTGTGTTAATAGATGCCAGGAAAACATCACTTACGGGGTTCAAATAAACACCCCCCAAAAAATCGGCTCGCCGCTTCGCGGCTCGTGGACGATGCTCCGCATCGTCATTATTTTGGTCAAACCCCCCCCTTAGCAAAAAGCTAGATCCGCCCCTGTACAGTATATGCACCTTTAAAAGATCAGTAACAAAGTCAAGGTAAAAGAAATAAAGGATGTGAGAGGAAAAGATAGGAAAGTAAAGTAAAGACAGCAGAAACAATTTTTTAAAGGCTGATATCTCTAATAATTTTATTCAGTGAATGTTAAGATGTTCTTTCAATAGAAATACTCAGGTAAAAACACAACAACAAAAAACAAGCAAAAACATGCACCTACAAATTGGAACAAACAAGCAGAAGATAAAATGAAATATAGCAAAACAAATCAGACAACCAGCCAGCATTAGCTTTCAATATAAGTGTGAGTGATGTAAGGAATATACAAGAGATTTCTCCAGGGATGGAGTATCAAGGTGGATGTATATCAGAAGAGCTAGGGAAAAAAAGAGCATCTGAGTTTATTGACACTTGTAACCTTTACGGACACTTCCATTTTGGCGGACATTTCCATTTTGGCGTTTTCATACACTCTAGCTGGTTCATCGCCCATTAATCCTGCATATACAGTGTGTAGGATATACAGAGAGAGGTGAGAGGGGATAGAGAGAGAGAGGGGGGCGGGGGAGGGAGAGAGAGGGGGGGGGGGGGGAGGAGAGAGAGGGGGGGGGGGAAGGGAGAGCAAAAGAGAGGGAGGGAGAGAGAGAGAGGTGAGGAGAGAGAGAGAGAGAAAGAGAGAGAGAGAGAGAAAGGAAAATAGAGAAATGAAAATACAAAGTGACTGATCATGATTGTGATTATAAATTTGTAACCATTTTATGGTGTTAGTGCCAGTCGGTGAATGACATTTTAATTGCGTGTAAATCAGGAATATATATGGTATCCCACTGACTTGAATTCACTCATACATGCACTGCACAAGACTCTTCACTTAAAGGCACAAGTGTATAGATTTTTTTATTTTACTATGAATTTGACCTACATGTACCTCTCTAAGATTTTTTGATAATTCTTGATCTAGAATCAAGAATAAAACCTCTATGTACATGTACAGCTTTTTTCACAAAAATATAATTCTTTGTAGTGATATCCACTACCTACTACATAAGATGTACATGTACATGTACAGTGTACATGTAGCTCTTTTGGAGCACTTATAAAAGGGTGTCTGTGTTTTATAATGCTCTCACATGAAGTATACAATTAAAGGTAGCATGTAGCTGATAAATTGGAAGTGTCATATGGGCATGATTGGTCTATATTCAGCGAATGTTTGACAAGTGAACAGTGCACTCTCTCACACCAGCAGGGTTAATGGCACGGGAAGAGGAAATGAGAAGCTCTCTACTGTGTTTAATAATGTGTCATTACAGTGGCCGATAGGCATTTAAATGAATTGAAAGCAATGTAATGGATCTGAATTGAAGTGCTCTTCGCCACATTCCCTCATTGTGTTTCACATTGAATTACACGGATGCAGACCATTGTAGAGAATGTAATATGTTGTCAGACCACTCACAGAACCATACATACGTGGGACTGTGTCAATTGCAGCTGTGATTGACCTCAAAGTTACAGAGGTACATGTAACTACGGTATGCCAAAACTATTGCAAAATTCAGTGAAAATACATGTTATTTGCAATGTAAAATACTAAGTTTGCAATTCACAAAAATATCTTGCTGAGGAAAGGTCTATCACTAACCACTGCTAAAAATTCATGTGATGGAAAAGAAATGCATTGGAAAAGAAAAGACAATTGTACTAGAACAAAATTTTGGGCCACCAATCATAGATTTTTAGAGTATTAATAATGCAAACCCTCTTTCTGCTTTCTAGGATAGGATTTGCTCCACGAAATCTTCCTTTCGTGAGTTGCTATCTTACTAAGATGGTAACTCATTTTCCATTCAACCCACTATTAGAACATTCAAGTACAGTGCAACCTCTGTATGTATAACCTAAATACCACTTGAGCAGATTTAACAGTGGTCTGCAATGACTTTGTATCTGTCTGTCTGCAGATGGTCTTTATATACAGGTTGCCTTTATACATGTTAAAATAAGAAACACTGTTCAAGGTATACAAAAGACCTGGGCCCCGTTGCACAAAACTTACCATTGATGGTAACTACCATGGAAACTTGATTTTGATTGGCTGTTGAGCCCTGTTACCATGGTAGTTGCCATCAATGGTAAGTTTTATGCAACTTGCCCAGGCCTTTCTATACAGGTAGTTACTAAATAAAGCCTGTATATGTTGGCTATCCTCAAGAGGGCTGTTACTCCCATAAACAATACATGTACAAAGAAGCTCTTTACAGCCTACTGTGCAGCCTACAATGTTTAAACGTAGACAATTGTAAGCAGTGGAAATCGGAGAGTACTACATTTAATGCATGTGTACAATTCATGTCTTTTCCCCTACTGTACTCGATACATTATTTGTACATTGCAGTGTAACAGGAGATTATCGAAGAGTGACGAGTCTCTGGGAGGCCGTGAAAGTGCCTCATGGCCCAATCACTCATTCCGTGGAGTACCATGTAGTTTTAATGTGTTCGTGTTGAATGCGGCATGGTAAGCAGACACTGTACACCTGCACATGCGGGCCCTTGGGTGCAACTCCTTGTCAATCACATGTAATGTGCAAGATCAGCCCCCTCCTACATTTCTTAAAACTTGATATTAATGACTACTTTATTAAGCTATTTTCATTTTTTTTACAAATTCTTTTTTATTTATTTGTAAACAACTCAATTTTCTGTTTATTTTTTATGAAAAAATTAATAATGAGTTAGCATGAATGCAAATTTTATTAATTTAATCACAAATCTATACTGTTTAAGATTAAAATTCAGTTTGTAAAATGTAAGATTTCATTATCACCCTTTTCCATACCTGTACGTCAGAAAGTACTCAATGAAGTTGTTGATAAGTTTAAATCATTTTAGAGTAAATAGCCTCTGGACAGATGATAGATTGGCAAGAAATCGTGAATTGTCCAAAAAAAATACTTGACTTTGCCAAGAGTCAATTCAGTTGTCCTTTTAATCCACTAATTACTCTTAACAGGAGAATTCATGGTCTTGATTAAGGGAAATAAGCTGTTCAGATGCATTAAAGTCAACAGCCGCCTCAATCAACATAATTACATAATTACCAAAGCCTCGTTCAGCTATGACGCGGCCAATTTTTTTTTTTTTAATGATGTAAATTGTAATATGCTTTACATTTCCCATCTTATAACCTGTACGTTGTATAGCACAGAACTCAGTAAATATGCCCAGGACCTTTGTTGCGCAGACACTGTAGTTGACATTCATTCATGAGGTTTAAAATAAAACAGCATTTTTTGTTGTTGCTGTTTTTCTTTTCATATCCAAGCAAGCCTCAAATTTTGATAGTAGTAGACATGATGAAAAGCGGCCATTTTGTATCCAGTAAAAAATCTATTTTTAATTAATACAAGAAATTATATTTGACAATTTAAGCATTTGTATGTATGATCAACAAAGTTTTCTTTAAATTTGAACTGATGCTTGAAATTAAATGGTTCAAATCTTGCCATGTATTTCTGACCCCACAATCTTTAGATTACATAATGATTAGATAACAATGATCTATAATTAAATATAAAAGGAAAGAAGGGTGAAGGTGCAGATACTGTCCTAAAAAGGAAAGCTTATCATAAAAAAAATTTGCTTTGCTTTTTATGTACATGTACATGTACAGTATATAGATATGAAGAAAATGTTGTATGTCGGGTTACACTTGTAATGTTCGTTTAGGGTAAAATAATTTTTGTACCTGTGTACACTGCGCTATTTAGAAAAGCCACTAACAATCCAAAGCAAACTGTACAGCCTACATGTACATGAACATACAAATTTACAATGTACATGTGCAAAGCCAAAAGTACACACAAAAGGGAAAGCGGTCCTTCATCTTGCGTAAATCCATTAAGTATTCTCTTCCAGTCGCTGCAGATGTTCATGTGTTTTACCCTCTAGTTGCCGCTGGATCGGTGTCAAAGAAAGTCGTGCCTTCATCCCATAAGAGGGGTCACACCCGATCACAGCTTCACAGGAAAAGTTGTGAGTGTATTTTTCAGACGGAAGACTAATATTGACCGAGTAATTTCCTATCTTTGATGAGAACTCGTGTGACCACCGGTGAAGCTCATGCCTACAAATTATGTCGGGTCATGATGGAAGATGGAGAGGTATAGAATCCTCTGAAAGGATGTGCGCCATGACCAATTATTCAAAATCAATTTGCCTTGGGTCGGCCAATTGACCTTTCATTTTTTCTGTTGATTTATTCCTTGGAAAAAAGGCATCTTGGACTAGTTCGTCTTATGCCTTGGGAAAATCTTCCAACTCTGTGCAGCAATGCATGCGCACGGGAGCGTGGTTTTCCACGCTAGACTGATGTTTAACCTGAATAGTTCTCTGCAAGGTACATGTACGAGAGCATGAAACCACTGCAAGAGTGCTGTCTTGCGTCAATTAACCAAAATGTCCTCATTTTTTCCTCTTGAGTGGAGTACATCCTCTGTTGAGAGTCAGAAGGACGTTGAATGTACATTGTATGTTAAATGGTAGAAGTTAACCCCTTTCTGGCTCTCACCAGCACAAGCAACATGATCTAGCTTTTGCATCTACATGTTTGAGTATTGGCAATCATTTTTATGGTCTTGACATTCTACATCCAGTGCTCACCTGGGTATGGGACAGCACTTTTACCTTTACATTTACCTTTACTTGTACATGAACAGGTGGTTTATGATTTGAATCTCCATCAATTTGATGATCATTAATTCACCATTCCCCCTGTATATTTTGAAATTGACAAATTGATGTTGCAGGGAACATTCAATATTCACACAAATTTTCACACACACACCCACACACATGTAATTAAAAAATATTGAAGGAAAGAAAATGTTTAAAATGGCACCTTTCAATTCTTTGCTTACTTTTTTGCAATAACTGATTTTAATAAATCATTGTATTAAAAGAACTTAAAATTGTATTTTATTCACGTGTATTATCAGGTCAGCATCCAAACTTGTGTCTAGAAGATGAAATAAATCACTTGAAAGATTGAAATAAACAATAACATGTAGATGTCATGAAAGAGGGACAGTGTACGGTTTATCATCCCAAGCCCTGCATGAGTCACACGCATAGATGGTATGAAGAAAGAAGCAGTGACATGAGCTTTAGTCTTCTAGTGCTCATGATTTGATTATCAAATCAATACGCGTGGAGCCAGGAGAAATATGAGAAATATATTTTCTGGCTGCAAGACTTGAAATTATTCATTCTCTCTCCCGTGTAGACGCAGGAGCTTGCAAGATACGTCCCAGTGTTGCCAATTTGTGATTCACCAATGGCAACTTCAAAAATTCATAACTTTCCTATTTTTAATCTGATATTGCTCAAAATGTCACTAATTTGTTTCTCTCATTTTTCTGTTTTTTTTATTAAAACCAAGATGATATTAGGGTGACTTCCTCTTCAAAGGGCCATTCAACTGTCAGACGAATATTGAAATTCAATTTCTAATGAAAAATGGCAAGTGTATTTTTATGAAATAGGAATGTAATGAAAATTAAATAAGGGGCAGAAAAATGCCTTTCAAGTAACTTTGTTACATGGCCTAATGCCCTAATATATTATTTAGTTTATTAAAACATGGGTGGTAGGTGATGATATGAAAACCAAAAACACTTGGTGGTAATAGCATTCATGAGCAAAACCTTCCATGTACTTCATATCTCGTAAGAGCCAGAAATGTGTTTAATACCCCAAGATACATTTACCAGTATATGAGCTGATGCCCATTTTGCTATCGGCATATGATAAACAAAATGTTCAGGCCAACATTTAAACATGAATTGCCGAAAATAAGCGGTGTGTTTGAGAGCATATGGTGACCTTTTTTTCCCCCTTTTTTTAAGCTTGAGATTTGAAGAAGAATGAGAGCAATGATGTTTTGACATTTTCAGTGGGTAACATTATAGGCTCATCCAGGTGGGCAACCCGTGGCGCTCAAGGCCAATGGTGGTGTGTTCTGCATGGTTCTGTAGTAGTCATGTTTCCAATCGATGCCGTAAGAGACCCTGTGCTGAACATGATATTACATTGTAAGCCATGTATGGCTGCATAGTAGCAATTAGCCCCAAAAAGCGTTTTGGTCAGGAAAATTTGCCCGGGTTGAAAAGTGGATTGGGGGGGGGGGGGGGGGTGAATTTCTGCATGATATAAAGATGGGGCCTTGCTTTTTTAATGGTGTGGGTTTGAACATTGGGAAGAGTAAGAATAGTGAAAAAGGTCAGCATCATTTCTGAGGGGAAATATATGTCAAAAACACTCCACACCTAAAAGTCTCTAGTTACTCAACATATTTTGTTGATCTAAAAATACCTGCATGTGGATATAACTTTGAGGTACATGTACATGTAGGTATATTATATCATTAGCCAAGAGTCAGAAGGGCACTAAACAGTACACATATTAACATCAAGTCAATGGCTCTCGGTAGAAAAACACATTGATATAAAATAACCTAAGACAAAAATGCCCAAAATAGCAATCACAATAATTCTTTTACACTCCTATTGAGTTTACATCTATTTACTTTATACTCTTCATTTTCAAGTAGGCTATATGCTTTGTGGTGGTAACAATATCCTACTTGCTTTCTTTTCAAGAGTTCAATCTCACGTCAAGGTCTTCTTTTGGTATAAATTGGTTTTCCTTATAAGTGATAATTACATTGGAGACTTGTGGTCCCCAATTGAATGAATGGGATAGTTAGTAGTTAATATTTCCTAAAGTGGTTATGTTGGCCAGGCTTACGTATCAAAATACCCATAGCTTTTCCATACTTCATTTCCTGAAAACCAATTATGATACTTGATACATCCTGCATTGAAGTCCTAGAAATTGACAAAATTATTAAGTGTGTGGGCAGGCTCTTACCTATTTTGTATCTAGAAGATAGTAGAAGTGAGAAAACTAGGATGAGAAGAAAAAATTGCTCTTCTCTCTATCCAAAAAGAATTGAAATTCAGTAATTCAAAATCTACCCTTTACCACATGTTTATGTGTTGTTCACATTTATGCTCATGTATGAATACATAAGTCATTATAGAATTAAAGAATAATCACAATGGAATCATAATCTTTTTTTAATGGCAATTTTAATTTTAATTCCCTTTTTTTTTCCATTTCTATATCAGCAATGTAATCCCTTTTAAATGAAAAAACATTTTATGATACAAAATCTAATTAGAACATTTTTTCATTTTCATTTGTAATGAATTAAATATCTTTTATCTTACCAAAACAAAAACATATTTAGAAGAACATTCATATGCCAGAGTGCCATTCACTTACATACATTCTGTTCTTGCATTATAAATGACCCGTTATCAAGAATGATTTCCTTTGAACATGTACTAATATATTCACTCCGGCTTTAGATTCCAATTACGGAAGTGATTTATGGGGAGCATCGCCTACGGTTGGAATATAGATGAAGTCAGTGGCTGCTGTGCATCTCCCATGTAGTTTGCACTTTGTTATTCTTTAATTGCATCCATCATCTTCATTTTTATTCATTGGGATTTCCTCTAGATGCATGGCATGGCAGGATACTTTTGTAATTATAAAAAAAATGGCAAACAAAAAATTCATAATTTATAACCAAATCTATTTGAAACCACTCACATCTTTGCTTCATAATTGACATTTTTCTATCTCCTCACTTTTATATTGGCAGTTTAAAACAACTGGGAGAAAATGAAAGTAATGTACTTTAAAAAAAACATAATATTTCTTCTAGAATGATTTATTCGAGTAATCTGTAAATCAAGACGGATGCAATAAAATAAAAATAAAATAGAGAAGAACAAAATAATAATGGGGGGAGGCAAGTTTATTTAAAATTCATAGCATTGTAAGCAAGTGATGGGGTGTGAAAAGAAGGAAATAAAATAGTGGGGAAGGGTGAATGAATAGAAGATGGGGAAAAAACAAAGAATGCAATAGACTATCTGACATAGTAGAACAAGAGTAGAGTAGAGTACTTCCAAGAAAAGTAAGATTGTGAGATTGATCAGGAGGAAAATTAGAAGAAATTGTCTGTTTGAAGCCAGAAGGGTGTGAAATCATATACTTCAGCATATGGTTCATGCCCTTCTGGGTCTCAATAGACAAAATAAGAAACAAAGATGGTGAAAGAATAGTTAACATGACAGAAAAAGAATAGAAGAGGAAGATAAGTAGTACAAATATAAAACATTATCACCTACATGTATATGTATTTAGGCTTCCAAGTGGTATTATTAATCGGTGTATTTAATATCTTTAGCGCAGTACCCGGATGACAGATCAATATTGTTTTTGTATTGCTCTGTAATCCGGGAACTTCAACTGTCTATACGATATTGCTTGATTATCGAATTTTGTTATTTTGCTAGTCAGCCTGATATAGATAATAATAATGATATTGTATGGCATTGTTTATGTACAGGTGTATGATACAAGAATAAGAATATATTGCTTTCGCTATCACAATACATTCTTGTAGCACACTCAAAGCCATCCAGTATTATATAAAGATTGATTAGGATAGAATAAAAGAAATGAATAAAAAAAGGTGATGAAGTAATATTTGAAATGGAAGAACAAGAATAGCAAATGAAGATTAATTAGAAAGAAATAAGATTGATTGGGAGAGGGAGGGGAGAGTAGGAGAAAGGGGACATGAAGATGATAGAAATGGATGGAAAAAGGGCAAAATAAAAAGGTTAAGAGATTTCTCATGTATTTTTTGTTGGTTCTTTTTGTGAATCACTCTGTGCCTCTTGACGCTGTTCCTCCGATTGATCGAGACTAGGTTCAGCAGGATATGCAGGCGTCTTAATTGATTTTTCTTGAAGCTCATATGCACTCCTGCTCAATATTCCCTCTTTCTATATCTCCATCCAGATCTCATGTATATTTACTAGATTGCTCCAACCGTTTCCAATTAAATCCACACTGATGATTTGATGGGAATCGCAATCGAATGTGTTGGCATCTATGAAAGTTGTCAGTTTGACTGTTATCACTCTCTTCTTTTCATATGATGTACCGGGCATTGGAGTGTATATACGTAGGGTTTTTAAAGCAAGAATATTCAGAAAAATGATGAAACACCCATCAAATCAGTGCCTTGAAGCGCACTTTTATTGCTGTGTTCAACGTTTTTTGACAGACACATTCAAGCTATATTCTGTCTGTACATGTACATGTATGCTTTTCTTGCCATTTAATTGTCTGTTGTGCAAACTTGATGCTGAAGCTTCCCAAAAATACATTTTTTGCTTCAGCCAAGGCTCAATCAGTTTCATTTTACAACAAGGAATGAAAAACAAATATTATCCCCTGTTACATACAAGATGACAAGAATTAGGTATATATCATACAGTTGTATATTCAATTATTCTAATTGCTAACTCTTAATTTTTCTTTCCATGTTCCTCTTTCATTGTGTCTACAGTGGTCCAATAATCCATGATACTGTTGATATCAATCATGAGATCCTCACAACGTCAGGCTTTGCCTACCTGTACTTCTACAGTGATGCAGCATTCAGTTTAGATGGCTTCAATATTTCATACAGGTAAGCTTCTCCAGAACCATCAGTTCTTTCCCTTTAAATGTTTTGAAAAGGGATCACAAATTATCTTTCTAGAGTGAAATATGGAGTTTCAATTCTTGTTTCATTATTCAAGCTGGGTTTAGATTCCTTCTGTTTCAGAACAACCCTTTTTAAGTTATGTATTTTTTCTGTTTCAGAAGGAAAATATCAAAAGCTAACTTTTAACTTAAGAGTCTAAGGACGGAATTGTTGAACTTATCATATTGTGTGTTTGGTGCTAGAAGGGTGTTAACACATACCATTTTACACAGATACAATGTAAATGCCCTGCTGGCTCCAAAATGTAACAGATGATATGCAAATGAGTTCAGTCACTTGAGGCAAAACAAAATTTCTGTTATGAACAATAAATACATTGAATTCAATTGAATTTGATGTAACTGTAATTTCCTCCATGATCATTGCTTTCAACATCCATCTCGTTCTTCACTCTAGATAAAGCGATGTTGTATGACTGATGTGTATCATGGTTGACATGAGCATTGCCTTGGGACCCTTTGGGAATGGAAATGACTTACATGTAGTAGCTGTGTGTGAAGGAAGAACATATTACAGTTACTTTGAGCAAACAATGACATCGATCATTTCTACATTTGCATGATTATGTTTTGAGGGCATAGATAAGAGAGGGATGGGAATTAATTATGAAATTGGTTGGAAGGAAACAAATGAAAGATTCTGAAAACTCTTCAAAATCATGTTATTTTTGTGTCATTCAGACAAACAAGAATGTATCTATTAGAATGAGATACTGGATTTGAATTGAGGGCAAACAATCAAATCATCTGTTTAGAGCCAGAAGGGTCTTAACTGGTTGTTTAAGTATACAAATTAATTAATTAATGACTTTCTGGCTTCAAACAGACAATTTCTGGAAACCATCTTCCTACTCTCCCTAAAGATGTAGTTACAGAGTCAAGAAGGAATTATTTAATGAAGTTCGGAATTTGAGGCCATGACAATAGCTCCTGTCTTTGGGGTATATCTCCATGTATGAAGATTTATGGGGGAAAAAATATAGGGGAAGGGAGGGAGGGAGGGATTCCTCAAATCAATCTCCCTCCATTTCTTGCAGCAGTGCTTTGGTTTATGATCACGGTCCAATGTCCAAGTCGATACAGTATGATGCACATGACAGGAACCTCCTGGTACAGGGGTGTACATATTATTACTAAGAAAGAAAAGATGCAAACTGAAAAGGTTAATGATTACACTTCATTATAGTGGACGTTGGACTATAATCCATTAAGGTATTACTGAGTAAGGAGTTGTCATTTATCCCAGGCAAGCCCCATTTAGACATGAAAAGAGACACCCCCTAAAAATAATTATATAAATAAATAAAATCCACAGGAATTAAAAAACAAAAAACAAAAACATGATAGTAACATTAATATGCCGTTCTTGTATGATATAAAGCTATTCCCAAGAATTTTGAATATTATTATCTAGTTCCAGCAATTGTAGCACTCAGTGCATATTTTAAAGCCCCACTGTACTACCTGTACTTGTAGTTACTTGCTCCCTCTATATAGAAAACAATGCCAAATCGGTGCTTGTTGGTCCCCCATGATCCTCTTTTTCTTATGTTCATTGATAGCTGAGTTGATGAGATAGCCACCTGTCAGTGACCTTGCTGGGTGGTCTAATCCCTCCTGGCCAAACTAGTACAGATGGGTTTTAAGGAATACCCACTTACATGTACTACACCTGGGTCAAGTGTGACAATCGTAGATGAATGCCTTGCCCAAGGACTTGGTGCTGCGGCAGGGTATCACAGTCTGTATCTTGCGGTTCACAGTCCAGAGACTTATCCACTAGACCTCTATACCCCTGTATAATAAATGAATGGTGCTAATTCAATTCAATTCAAATCATTCATTTCCAAATTCTAACATCAATCAAAAACAATGTGTAAAAAACAATCAATTGGGCAATAAAAACATTATAAAACTATGACATTTCAATCAAACGATTAAGAAGTTAAAAAACAAAACAAGTATAGCATTCAATGAGAAACAAGGTATGGACTACATAAAAACATAAGTGGATAATTGGAAAATGGTGAACACTATGAATAGCGAGAGGGGGTGGAAAAAGTGGCTACATGTATGTACCATAAAGGTCCCTAACCTAACTCTCTTATCTATGTGTTGAAGTACCCAGGAATATAAAGTCCTCTACGCTTACGTCATACATGCGTTATCTTGTCCTACCCAGGTTTTTTTACCACATCGAGTGTGAAAGAGGCTATTCGGGTAGGATGTGATGACCTTTTAATCCGTAATGGAACAAGTATGGGAAATGGCGTCATGGTTAATAACTGCATACTATCAATTATTGATCTACATTACTCCCTCAGATATTATGATGTATTGTTGCACTGTCAAATCCATATCGGATCACACGGTGTAAGCACACTTTAAATGCAGTCGCCTCAGGGAGTTACTACATGTGTGATCTATGCGTATTAGTTTGCTTGAACAGGTTGTACAGGACTTGGTGGAATTCCCCATAAATGCAGTTATGCAGCAAAGAAAAATAATTCTCAAGAAGAAATAAAAACAAACTTTGGTTTACTTGCATGGTGTACCAGAGATTAAATAAAAGCATTTAATGAAGTACTTAGAGTAAATATTCACAGTTTGGCTACAAGAAAGATAAACACTCTTACAAACATGGTAAATGTCTGCTCCCAGGCAATTTTATCAACTTTATAGGACATTGGATTGGTATTATGTACATGTAAGCATGAACCTCTATGATGATGTAAGGGAGAATACTCTATACTTCTTTTGATAAGCAATGCCGCATTCATTGTGTTTGATTATATAACCTACCATTGGTGATATCCCAGAAAATTGTCTGTCCTGTTGATAAGCAAAATCAAACTTTTTATCTTCCCCTTGGTTATGAAGATATTTTTTCGTTGGGAGACAACTTTGGCATTTTGTGGTTCTTTATAAATATATTTTTTTTCAATGTGCAATGAACGTTTACTGTTTGCTTGATATTGAAAAAAATCTCAAGAACAGTGTATGGAAAAACTTTAGATTTGTTAAATAACTGTATTTTATCATCTTTTTTTCTCAAAAAAACATGGTTAATGTACATGATTTGAACAAAGTGAGTTGGGAAACTTGGGATGCAAAGCATAAATAAAGATGATTAAGAATGTTTTTATTTCATTTAATATGATACATTTATCTATTCACATATCAATACATTCTTACATCATATTTTGATAGTCAATTGACCTTACACTATTGCCTATTAATGCATACAATGTAGATGTGTATATGTACATTTGTACCTGCAGGGGTCGGGCTGAGGGTAATATTTTCTCTGGAAGTATTGAAATAGCCTTAAAGAAGCCCCTATATTAATACCATTTTAGGACATCTAGAAAAAATAATGTTAAAGGCATTGTTTAGCAATGTTTCCAGTTTTTACAGATTTGAGATGCATGGCACTACATGTACGTGTACGTGTTATCAGTGTCTGTGATATGGTGTAATATTGAAACCCTCAACAAAATTACATAACTCTCCTCTGTCAGTACTTGTCCTCCCCTTTCTTTTTGTCTTTTCTTTCTCTTGCTCAGTGTTGATATTAAGGTTTCAGTTTCACGTGTGATTTTCCACTATACAAATGTTGACCGCTATTTTGGCCTCCTGAAGCGGGCTAAGAGGTCTTGAGTTGCACTCATGTGGAAGAAGTTAATGGTTTCATGACCTCTCATTTCAGACATAAGGGCCAGAGCCCATCTTATAAAGAGTTGCGATTGAACCAAATCAATTGTAATTTTGCAGTCTCCTATCTCTTATGTACATAGTTGCGATTGATATTAATTTCACAAACGTTTAGTTGCGATTAATATCAATTCTTTATGACACGCGCCCAGATATGAGGCTTGATTTATAACATTTTATTGTGAAATGTCAGGGAAACAATTAGGCAGTACGTAAGAAGCCTTTTATAGCACGTACCTCATTAGTAAGCAGCCCTAGAGTGAACAAATTCTCATTAGCATCAAGGCTAACTCAAAAGAAAAAAATCTGGGTCAGTCCATTTTAAAGGAAGTGCTTTAACCTTGTATTAGTTTTTACATACCAAACTATTTAACAAATGCCACTCGGAAATCTGGAATTTTCTAAATTTACAACAACAAAAAATGAAAATGTTACAGGTAGTGCCTCTGTGTATGATGAAACAGGCAAACAATAAATGCTGAAATATGATAAGGAAATGAAAGGGGATACAAATTTAGAAAATCCTGAATTGAGGGCACGAAAACAGTCCTGAAAACAATATACATCTGTAGTCTGTACTGGGTAGTACCATAATTTTAGAGCATAAAGAAAAGGGATATAGATAGAGATTGTCGATGATAAATTGCAAATGTTTCTCAAAAGCAGAAATATTAAGGATGATTTATGTGTTGAAGTTGAAGATAAAGGAAGGGTTTGATTAAGTATTATGACTGGAGGGTGGCTAGAATGTCACAGGGACAAGACAAAGATGTAGAAAGAAAAATATATAATAGGCAGAGGAATATAGGGTTTAGTATGGATACAGATAGAGAGACAGAGATAGAGAGAGAAAGAGAGACAGACAGACAGACAGACAGACATACAGATAGATAGATAGATAGATAGATAGATAGATAGATAGATAGATAGATAGATAGATAGATAGATAGATAGATAGATAGATAGATAGATAGATAGATACAGAAAGACAGACAAATAAGCAAGAGAGAGAGAGAGATAGAGAGGGGGCAGGGGCAGAGAGACAGGTGGTAACAAGAAGACTGAAAGAGAAGAGAGAGACGTAGAGAGAGAGAGAGAGAACGAGAGAAAATTGAAAGAAACCAAGGAAAAACATGGAAAGAGACAGTGAGAAAAAGAGAGTGGGACAGACAGACAGACAATCACGGATGTGTGTGTGTGTGTGTGTGTGTGTGTGTGTGAGAGAAAGAGAGAGAGAGAGAGAGATGGATGCTTGCGGTGTCTGACGTCAAAGCCTGAGATTTACATCCATTATGAAGCCCCACAGAAATTGTGGTGATTGAATCTGTATGGGGCACGACAGTTTCAAGAGAAAAGGCGCTTTATCAACAGAATTGGGATCTCCAAAATAAGTCCTGCCGCAGCGGTGGTGTTCCGCTGGGTTTATCTCCTAGATGGCATGGATCCAAGGCAGGAAGGATCATATTGTCAGCTTCCCGCAAGAAGGCCATAAAGCTAAATGTACATGTATGCATTGTCAATGAAGGAACGGCCTTCTTGCGGGAAGCCGACGAATTATGTGTCGTGTGAGATGGATGTGTAGAGGATAGTTAAAACTAGATACAGTGGATGAAGCGTGTAATACGAAGATAAATTGACGGTGCTGGAAATTTATTCATTGTACCTCGAAAATGCATATTAGGGACTTTTAGATTTGCACGTCGACAAAGTGGACTACTACATTGTACGTGTGATGTCCTTTTAAGGCACACGTAGCAGTATGTCGACGTGCAAATCTAAAAGTCCCTATTGTCTGCTGGGAGCCAGAAGGGCATTGATAATGATTCTATGAAGTAATGCCCATATGGCGCTCGGCGGATGTGATATGGCGCTTGGCAGACGTGAAGTGATGTGTTGTTAAGAGAAAAGAGATAAGCTTAACTTGATTTTATTTGTGAATTATTATAAATATAAAAATTTAGATTGAAAATATAAGGAATATAATATATTGACAGGATAATCTATGAAAAGCTTTCAAGGTTGTTCCCAACAGCATCCTTCTTGGAAAGTCTGAAGAGTATGTAGATGAGAGAGATATAAAAGAGACTAAGACCCCGTTCTCACTCACTTTGAAAGTGGTCTTAGTTAGACCGCTCCAGAGGAACGGGTCTTGAGGAACGGTTTGCGAGCGTTCACACTCCGAGCAGTTTTTTATGGCTCAAACCGCTCCACGAGTCAAAGTGGTCTTGTTGCTATGGCAGCTCAGGTCAGCAGGTAAATTTTTTCGCGCGCGGAATACAAACCGTATGTACCGTACTACATGTTTCGCACGGAACGTCACTAGCTCACTTCCGTTCAAAGTACGCTTCCGTTCACATTGAGGTGGTCTTCTGGAGTGGTCCAGAAGTCCACTTCCTGGACCACTTTGACCGTTCTCACTCACCTAAGAACCGCTCCTGAGGAACGGGTCTTAGTTAGACCGCTCCAACGAAGTGAATGAGAACGGGGTCTTAGAGGAGTAGGTCTGCTGTATGTGAAATTGATTTTAAAGGAATATTAATGTTCCATTGCAACTTACTTTTCTCCAGGAGCCTCTTTCACTAGAGTTGTGATTTAACATAACTCGAAAAATCAAACTCAACTTAACTCTCTACCAATTAGAATTGTTATATCACAAGTGGTTTCAAGAGAACACACTTGGGCGACTGTCTGATAGTTTAAGAAGAAGGGTCCTTTTATTAGCAATTAACATTTAATTGAAATCCGGCCGAATGACACTATAAGATAATTTTATTAGGCAGTGTGGTGTAGTGGTCTAGTGGAAAAGTCACAAGACGATAGAACACATGGTTCTTGCTTCAAATCCCTGTCACAAAACTAATATCCTTTGCCATCACATTAATCTACATTTGCCACTCTCCACCCTGTTCAAGTTTATTGTATCCTGATAGGAAGAGGTTCTTTAAATGCTCAAGCACCTCATCCCGGTAGCTTGGCCAAAGCTGGTACAATGAATTAGACCTGCAGTATATCGAGGGTTCAGTATTCTGCACAAAGACGTCACTCCATATTTTGCCAAAATGAGTATTTGATATCAAAATGTTCAGAAAAATGTGGGCTTTCGAGGAAACACAAAAACTTAACTCCTCTCAACACCCTATTGAAGTCAATGGCTAGTGAAACATAGACTTAACTCCTTAAGGCCCAAGTGCTCAGTGACACATGTAAACAACTTTTTCTCAAAATGGCTAAAATGGAGTTACGTCTTTGTTTCACTGACCCCTCGATATGATACTTTGAAAAGCACAGTAGTTTATCTTTGAATTTGTGCTATATAAATGGATCTCTTTCGGATGGTGACTTTACAGGCCGGTCCCCAGATGTAAATAATCATATCTGATTTATACACATCAGTAAAAACCCAATTACACACACATGATGATAATAGTGATTGTGATGATGATGATGATGATGATGATGATGATGATGATGATGATGATGATGATGATATTGATGATGATGATGATGATGATGGCGATGATGACGATTGGTGATGATGATGATGATGATGACGACGACGACGATGATTAATTATGATGATGTTGATGACGATGACGACGATGAGGATGATAATAATGATTTATAATGTACATGTATCATCATTGTTTCTATCTATACTCTACAGCATTGAAAGCTGCCCAGGGAACGGATGCAGCGGGCACGGGAACTGTTCCAGCTATCATCTCAACTGCTCCTGTGATCCTCTATGGCTTGGAGAAGCCTGCAACATTCCTGCGTGTCCTAGCAACTGCAGTGGGTTGGGCTACTGTGACCCCGCCTCCAAAGCCTGTGTCTGTCCAACAGGTTACAAAGGTATGATTGATTGATTGAATGAGTGAATGATTTAGTTAGGATTTGTTTAATGTGGATCGAGACAAATCAGATATGCATTTAGGTGTAGATAGTCTTTCAAGGGACTTGAAACTTTAAATCGTGTGTATGACATTTTGGGAGTTATGATGCTAAGTTGATCCAATGTTCTAGGTCATGTGATTCTCCTTGCTTCCATACTCATGTATGCAGAGTAGCAACAAGTGGTGCATGCGCACAATACACCAATAAGGTTTTTCAGTAATGTAAATTAATGCTTTTCAAATGGGCTTTTCTTCAATGTAAATGGGCCTTCAGTTGATTTTGACAGTAGCAGGTGCGGAGCTAGGGTGCAATTAAAACACTGAAAAGTTGTATACCGTAATTAACGTTGTATAAACCGCCCTCGTGTATTAACCGCACCTCTCTTTTTCGCCCTTAAAAAAAAAAAAAAAAAAAAAAAAATTGTCAACTTTTTTTTGCCGACTATGTCGGCAGCAAGCCTGGTCCGTGTTAAAAAAACCCACGCGGGAAGGCCTTTCATTTAACTGCGAGGTGCAGCTGAATGTGTAAGATCATTAATTAAATTAAAAAACAGAGGACCTAGGATAGAACCTTGTGGTACACCATGTAATAGAAGAAAAATTGGAGGAATTATTATTATAAACTACATATTGAGATCACAGACAAATTTGACAGACAAATTTGAGTGTTTTTCTAGTGTCCAAGTGGTGAGCCAACACACCGATTACTGAGCTGGGAGACATTGCCAGGCATAGCGCCAGGTGGAGGAGTATAAATCGAAACTTTAAATTTTTTTTTTTTTTTTTTTTTTTTTTTTGGTGTACCCCCGACTTTGATTTTTTTTCGGCGGCAAAAAGTTGCGGTTTATACAACGTTAATTACGGTAAGCTTTTGAGTTCGTATCGGCTTTTCCAGACATACCGTTACGAAATTAGGCTTCATGGACGAAAGCTTTCGCACAGTTATTGTACCCTAGCCCTGCGCCTTGTAGTGGAATTTATAACTAGATACAGTAGTTGTAAAGCTATTATCTTGTTCCCAAAGGCGTTCACATGTTAGCTTTCTTTTCAAATTGGAATCTTCATGTTTGTAAGACTAGAAGGAGGCCCTACCCATTATTTGGCTGACAAAAAGATTATAAGTGTGATTAATAATAGTGAGCAGTACGTCACAGCCAAGTTTTATAATTATCAAAAGTCATTCATGCAGTGCCTCAGGCATAACGGGAAGATTTATTATGAGATCTCTTATTAATACCATGGATTTAACCTAAGGGGTACATTGTGAATATTTGACTTCTTGCCAGGTGCCCATTTGTTACACATGTTTTACACATGATGAATTATTAAAGCTGCATCAAAGAAGACTTCATGTTTAAACCACTGTGGCAAAAAAGCATGACATTTATGCAGAGTCCTCTATATTTCTGTGTTATGTAACACAAAAATCCAGCTAGGTACAATATAAGTATGCTTAGATGCCATTGTCCCATGCATCTACTCTTTCACCCCTTTTTTCTTATTTGCATGGAAACAATATCATTTTGCCACATTTATTATTATTTTTTTTATTTTTTAAATTAATTTATTTTATTATTATTATTATTATTATTTTTTTTTTGGGGGGGGGGGGAGGGGGCAGGTTTGTGAACAAGAATGTTAAGATTTGAAAGATCTGTAGACAAATTATGATACCTAAAGACTTGAAAAAATATTCTGATCAAAATCATTATAAGCCTAGAGAGGCATTTAATCCTAATTTACTGTTACTTTAGATAGCCAATCAGCGCTCGTTATAATCGCGCCCTGTTCATTTCAGTTTCCGTTTATATTGATCGATTTCGGCTTTCTGTTTCATTCTTGCATTTTACTCTGATGAGTGCAAGTCGAAAAGCTTTAGTTATGGCTCTTTTCAATGTTATTCAACAGTAAACATGTGAATGTACATGGAGGTTGTACAAATTTTGTACAAAATACGATTCTCTCTTTTTTTTTAATCGCCACATATAAACTCTAGTCTTGTGGACATAGGAAAACCAAAATGTACAATTTGAATATAAACTCTGAAATCTTACTCTCTTTCAAATCTTTAAGTAAAGAGAAAAACGGGAAGGGAATGTTTTAAATTATAATGTTAAACAAACATAGATTATCGGACGTTCTTCATGAAGATGATTTGCAAATTTCAATGTTAGTTTGTGCTGGCTTGCCGATGCCTGTAGATACGTGTAGGTGTACTTTCATTTCATAATCTCGACATAGACAGCAACTGGTGGAAAACGTCTCTTTTTGATCTCTAGATGTTGGAATTAAGCATTGTATGTACATGTACTGTATACTCCTACTCTGAAAAGTGTACTCTATTCATAACATGCCAGGATCTTTGTACAGCTTTCACAAGCAGGAAGCATAGATAGTAAACAGAGTCCATTCAGGAACCGATGGGGATGAGTAAATATTGTCAATGAGCTTGCGTTTTTTAGATCAGCCAATGACAGAGAGGGAGAGAGAAAGAGAGAGAGAGAGAGAAAGAGAAAGAGAAAGAGAAAGAGGAAGGAGGAAGTAATATTGCTGTCAAATTACACCTGAATTATTATGAATTGCAACATAAGCTGCTATTTAAAATGCACTCAGAGAGTAATTTAAGAGCTATTGAGGATACCTTTATAGAAACCAGTTGACTACCGGTAAATTGATGATAGGCTAGTTTTAACAAGTAAATAAGAGATATTTGTTAAATTCTGGATTCTGGTGTTTTGTTGTTTGTTTGGTGTAGATAGGATGGGAATAATGCTTGAAATGAATGAAAATATGCTATATTTGATGACGTAACCATATTGACAAAACGAAACAGGATACAACAAATACATATTGCTCTGAAGGACATGTACATGTACTGTAGTAGGATTATTCTTGAATCATTTGAAATTATGAATGCCAAGAATAAAAGGGATGGAGGGAAAAAACGTACACATTATTTTGGTGTATTGCATCAACTTATATCTATTCAAGATAGTTGCAGGGCTAAGGATAGGTTAGTGATATATATTATAATATACAACTAGATCTGACAAAACAAAACCAGGAAAGATGATGAATTGTGTGCTTTATGTACCTTCCCTCTAAAGTTAACTCATTAGTCATGAGAAGGTTTGTGCGGAGTGAATTTTACTCATGTCTAATTTGATTGCAACAGAAATTGATTGTACATGTAGATAACATCTGTTGAGAGCCAGAAGGGCATTAAAGTTGTATTGATTAAATACATGACTTAATGCCTTTCAGCTATAACATTTACATTGTAGGTAGTCTTTCATGGGACTTGAAACTGTATACACTGTAGGACGTTTTGGGAGTTATGAAGCAGAGTTGATGATAAACCATTGTAGGTCCATGGATAAACGCAGTACACTTGTAAGATAAATAGGGCAAGATCAGATTACAAGTTAGTTTACAATGACTCAATGGAGATTCTCTGTGATGATTGAGGATGTACTTGAAGAGAGCTGTTAGAGGAAGCCTAACGATGAGGGTGTCATAGAGATGGCCCGTTACACTCTGACTTCCATGGTCAAACACAGGACTGTTTAGGGGGTTGTTACCGTGTTTCTTCCCTCCCTCATCGACTAATTTGGGCTGTGTGTATACAGGAGGACTAAGTCATTTTATGAGTCATAACTGCGTAACGATGAGATTGGTATATTTTTATAGAAATGGTGGCATAATAACTGTTGTCCCTTTCATACTGCACTGAAAGGGCCTTACTGTAGGCCTTAATGTAGACTGGCCTACATGTATTTCATTTTACAGTGCCTTTCGACCATCCGGGCATATGCATGACCAATATTGCTGTATATGACATGTATATGACCCGGAAGTGGTAAACATGTCATGTACAATGACTGTTTTTATAGGTTACTGAATCTAGAGCAGTCTAAATATTCAGTGATGTTTTATTTTGCCACTGAAATGTCCTTTTAAAGTGGCCCTGCACTGCCTGACATGGTTCCCTAGTAGTATGTTTGACCCTTTTATATCGGGAGTTTAGGTGCTACAGGGCTGCTTCTAAGGTGCTTCAAGTTTACAAATCACCAAAAAAAAATGTTTATCCAGTATGTTGGGCTCCATGTGGGTATCCTATAATAACAATTTGAGTATATTACATGTACTTCTTTAACAATGTACTGCATGTTTAAATACCCTCTTGATGACCTGTGAGTGGACTATTCGTCACACCAGACTACCGGTACGTAGAATAGGGCCAGCATGGAACCAAAGTTGGACTCAGATTCCATGCACAGAGTTTTATTATATGATTTTATAATTTCTTCACACTCCTCATCTGCTGGCCTATAGAATGCCAGGTAAATTTGGTTAAGATTGACTTTATATTACATTCCAGCCATACACCAATTATTCTTTCAGTGGATTGGTACACTTTAAAATTAAATTCCCAGTACAAATGGGATAGGTGAGTGGGTGATCGTTGGACCATTGTTTTGTGATGTCATTCCCGGATTATGAAATATGCAGCTCTCATAATTACATCCTTTTACGTGCATGTTTGGTGTTTTTAGAACATTCCAATTACCCGAGTCATTTTTCTATATATGTTTGTAGGCTTCAGCGTAGTTTGGGTCGTGTACAGTAGGTGTTTTTTGTTTGTTAATTCCAAGGGATATCTTTTTGTGTTAATAAATAAATCAAATTAATTTTCTCATGATTTTGTTTTCCCATTTCTCTTATTACAATAGCTTCATGAAGTCTGAACCCTACAGCTAATAATGTTTTAAAGTCCTTTGTATCGATTGAAAGTTTATAGTAGAGGATGGTGTCACATGCCCCAAAGATAAACACATACACAACCATGTACTTGCCTTTTTGACCTGTAAGTTCT
Source organism: Strongylocentrotus droebachiensis (assembly GCA_035222895.1). Taxonomy (NCBI): domain Eukaryota; kingdom Metazoa; phylum Echinodermata; class Echinoidea; order Camarodonta; family Strongylocentrotidae; genus Strongylocentrotus; species Strongylocentrotus droebachiensis. The sequence goes on along the minus strand of JAVYIG010003386.1, from coordinate 161,702 downwards.
CAAGCAAAACATACAACCCTCCCAGATGCACAGAGCGATTCCATTGAAGTGACCTGAATTTAACATACACCGATACTAGTATTGCGGCGACATATAAACAACACTAGTACTTCCTATACAGATTATGAATCGAAACATGATTTTCTCATCGTGACTTTATAATGGACAGACAAAGCAATTGTCCTCTGAAGTTGACTGTTTTCTGCCTTTTTAGTTTAAAGTTCCAAAACGCCATTGAGATCTGTCTTGTTGCATTTCCACTTTAATACGAATTCAGAATATTCTACATAATGGTTACTGTATGTGGCTAGGTCAAACTGTATCACAACTAAACAGTGGAGAAAATCCTTGACCGCATTCAACACATGAATAGCACATTCAATAGCCTCTTGTTATGACGTTGCTTCTATTGTACTGTTAATGTTATGTAGTACCAGTAACTGATTGTACTGATAACTATCAAGGTACACTGTACCTCAAATGATTGCTTAACTGAAATCGTAATCAGCACAATAGCCTCTTGTTATTGCATTGTTACAATGGCATTTTTATGTGTACATGTACATGGTATTAAATGAGGAAGTTCTATCGAATTACAAAAATAATTGATTATCTATAATCATTCTCACGCAATACATGTACATGGTAATGCGAGATAAGGGAAGGCAGCGTGCGTGCAACTAGGAAGGCTCATTGAAAACATCAAGTCTTATTGAATTACAATAATATTTGGGTATTATGATTTCACAGATAAAAACAGACTCCTGTCCCTTTGTATTTTCAGTAGGCTTATTTAAATGCATGTACAGTATTGTGCACAGTAGCTTTAATAGCATGATTCAGCAATGTTGGGGGCACTAGCATTGTGAGTATGGGGGGGGGGGGGGGGGGGGGTTGCACTAATCTTGCTCAGAGAATGAAATATGAATTTCCAAAACCACTGATTGGGGAGGATGTGGGAAGGATTATATCATCTTCTTTTCTGGCCTTTTTCTTCTCCCTTTCATTTTCTCTTATTTTCCCTCTATTTTTCTTCATCATTGTATGGGGGATGACCTTGTGCCCCTACATGTATGTACAGTAGCTACACCACTGACTGTATATGTAGCAATGAGAAGGCCAATTAAAATTTCATGAGATACATTTTCTGCTGGGCTTTTTAATAATGGGATGATCCATACAATATGGATTAAGTGAAAGGGATATAAATCCAATATTAGCATTAACTGTAGCCTCATATATGGAGTGTCATTCATTTTTCTCAACCAACCTCCAGAGTCCTAATACAAAGCCATGGAATACTCATATCCACAGTACATGTTTAATTCTACAATCCATTGAGATAAATGTGGATTAAGTGAAAGGGATATTCATCCAACATTAGCATTAATTGTAGCCTCATATATGGAGTGTCATTCATTTTCTCAACCACCCAACCTCGCAGTACAAAGCCATGGAATACATATATCCACAGTACATGTTTAATTCTACATTCCATTGAGAAACGTAGGTTCCATGCATAGAAGTGAGAAAGAATGAATCACAGTCCCGGTGCATTAATCCTGCCTCTCTGAACATTGGCTCTGACTCATCCAACACACAGGCAACATATACCCGGCCTTCCCCTAGTTAACCGGTGACAGAATCTCACCCCATTTTTGTCAGTTTCCATGCCTAATTATTCATTGCTACATGCTCAGATGATGTCTGGGGGCCTCTAGCTGCAGGAGAGGGAGGGTGAAAAAGTCAGTTTACTAAGGTTGCGTTTATCTAGGAAATTTTTGGCTAGAATCAGGTTTCTCAAACGTCTTTCAGGCAAATTTAGAAGTAGATAAACGCAAAGCCTTTTTCAAACGTCTTTAGATATGGGCATATCAAAAGACGCAAAAAGGTGCGTTTTGTATGTGACATACAGCCAGAATCACGTTTCTGAGAGGTCGATAAACGCAAAGCTGTTTTGAACGTCACATACAAATAGGACCACACAGGTGTTGTGTACAAGCATGTGTGTGAATTTGACCTCCGAGAAACTGTCTGCTTCCCGGGTCAAAACAGCTGGGCAGACACAAGGCCTTTATTTTGAATCGTGAAGAGTAGATAAACGCGACATCCCGCAAATCACGATCGTATAGTGGGGTATGATAGTGGGGTTCGATAGTGGGGTACGATATGTACATACATGTATCTAGTGGCAAGCTTAGATAAACGCGCTCTTAGTCATCGGCTTTGTCAAATTGTTATCCAAAGTTTGACAGTTGGTGTCGGAAATAGTGGCAGCGTGACGCACGAATCTAAACAGGCATTGATCAACATCAATTATTAATGAGGGGTACATTTTTGGCTTCAATATTGCATTATCTCATCAGGTATTTGAGATTTAATGGTTATTTTGAAGACACCATAAAAATTCAGTATTTCTGAAGGACTATAGCTAGAAAAGCATCTACTCTTTCAAGACATATTGTTTTTAAAGTTACCCATGTATGAAATGATATGATTCTAATGTTTGCAGTTCACTGTATGTCATCAGCTTCGAGACAGGTGTTCATTGAATCTGTGTAAGAAGAAATGAGTATCGAATAATCCCCTTCTGGCTTTCGCAGCAGACCATATTTTCTTTCAACCTTCAATCATATCACAGAGATTTCTCAGGGGAAATACGATAAGACGGAAGAATCTCTTTGTGCAATTAAATTCTGTATTATAAAGTCGTCTTCTGCGATTGTGCCCGGAAAGAAATATTTCTATAATAATGAATTGCCTTGAGGATGATGCAAGGGATGCGTAGATATGCCGGCAGCAAGGATAATATTAAACGGGTCGAAGAAGAGTTGGATATTTGTTTTTATGAACTGAAAAGTAATTCGTCCAGCACCGTGTTTATTATTATGACTATGTATATATATAGATAGGGATGAAGCATTGTATGAGTTATATGGTCCAATATTGCATCCAATGCTCTGGCGCCATAAAGAAAACAATCAGAAAGACAATTCATTTTTGTTAAAGGGAGTGTTGCCTGACGAGACTGTGTGTCTTTCCCGTGGCCTGACTCGAGCCAATCGGGTATAATACGACTACAGACTACGCGACCACAGAAATCACATGCTTGCAACATACCGTAATTTTCGCCCTTTAAATTATTTTTTTTTGCCGAGATTTTTTTTGTGTGTGTGTTAAATCATTACCGGTAATGTAAATTAAAAAAAACAATAGGGGACCTAGGATAGAACCTTGTGGTACACCATGTAATAGAAGAAAAATTGGAGGAATTATTATTTTAAACTACATATTGAGATCTATCAGAAAGATTACTTTCAAACCAAGATGACAGACAAATTTGAGTGTTGTTCTAGTTTCCGAGTGGTGAGTCAACACACCGAGCTGGGAGACATTGCCAGGCATAGCGCCAGGTAGAGGGAAATAATTGAAACTTTAAAAAAAATGATTTTTTTTTTTTTTTTTTTTTTTTTGTGTGTACCGTGTATAAACCGCACCCCCGACTTTAATTTTTTTTTTCGGCGGCAAAAAGGTGCGGTTTATACACCGTTAATTACGGTATGCGAAACCGAAGCGGGAGGAGAACTTTGGTCAGTTTTGCAAACGCTGACCATTTTGAGATTAAGTCGCTGACTACCGTTAATTAAGTCCATTAGTTTACGTGCAGTTGTCCAAAAGAAAAGGTAGATGGCGTTAACCAGTATTCGCCAAGCGACACTCCCTTTAAATGTAAAAGTATATAAGCTAATGCACAACAGATGAATTGCTCTATTCATTCAATGGCCTGTAATAAACAAGTAAATAAATAATAATAATATGGATATTTACATATAGTGCCAGTATCCGCCAGGCTCTGACGCTCATGGCATTTTACACATATTACCCTGGTTATAGCCGAGCTGCCAAAGTCACTAGCACTCAAGCATAAATAGCTATATTGTATACATGTAGCACCCATAGACGCTCAACATCATGCATTAAACCATATAGCAATAATACTAATTATAATTAAAATTACACATTGTATCCTACATTAGGTCATTGGAAAGGTTTTATATTTGTTATTTATTACATGTAAGGTTTTCAATTGAGTTATCTCAGACTTTCTATTCAACGGGCTAAGAAATGTTCTGAACTGTTAAAATTCTGTCAACATCACACGATTGTTGCATTAAAAAAAAAAATATCTTATTATGTAATCTGACTTGATCATGGCATTGAATCACTATTTAAATTTCATAATTTCTTTTGAAAATTTTGGTCCATTTTACAAGCAGGATTTATAAGATAAAATTTTAATCTCATTTCTGTTTACTTTGGTTGTAACAGAGTGCACTCCTCTGACTTTCATTGCAACAAAGAGATACACCAAACAATCTCGGTTATTCTCATAAAAGGTCAAAATTGACAAAGATTGGAATCGTGATCAGAATCTCATCAATTTGTCTGTTCAGAGCCAGAAAGGAATTCACTTCATGTTTAAGTACTTGAGTAAACACCCTACTGGCTCTCAACAGACGAATTGATCTTTAGGCCTGTCTTCATCAGCTCGAGATTGCCATATAACCTGCTGTTTTAACTATCCCGATCGCAAATTATCCAGCTAATTTGCGTATTCATCACCCCAAAGTTGCAATTAGCGGGATATTTGGTCGAGATAATCATCCCAAGATATCTTTGAGCTAGTTGGCAAATATCCCGCTATTTGTCCGGTATGTCTTCACCAGCCTGAAGACTTGCACTATGCGCGAACACTGAGCAAAATATCTCAAGCTAATCTGTCGAGCTCGAGTTTTGAGTCTCGAGCTGATGAAGATGCGATTTTGTAACTTCAGGCTTATTTCCCAAATCAGAAATAGCCGGCTATTTGGCAATCTCGAGCTGATGAGGACATACCTTGTGTGTGAAATGCCCTATTACAAAACAGTTCCTGCTATAAATATTTACATGTATCATGCATGCCTTGAGAAGGGCCTCTTTGCTTCTGATAAGCAGTAATGAGCTTGTTGTTTATGATTGCAAGTGTTTTGACAATTCCCCCCTCTCTCGTCAAATGAGGTACCCTGAATCTTGATTTCATATCATAAAGCCATTTGTGGATGGGAAATTAGGATGAGATGAAAGTGGATTTGGTAAAGCAGTTGGTATTCATGAAGATTTCACAATTTTATTTGTTCTGCTAGCATCAAGAAAATTGTCTTTCTTTTTACTGTATAGAAACAAAATAAATCATATGTAGAAAATTAAATTATGGTTGTTCTCTAGTGTTTGAAAATGTATCTTTTGTACCCATAAGTGTTCGCACGCTAATACTGCGCAAAAACTATCAGGTGGTTGATGATTGTCTACAGTCATAACAACATTCTTGTTTATTTTGTGTTAAGTGTTTATTGTGATGTGAGGCAGCCAGGATTTCCTCTTATAACAAATTTTGTAACATATTTTAACTTCATGCTCCGATGTGCCTTATAGTCTTCTAGATGCACTGTGAGAAGAAAAAAAATCTGTCCGTTATGAAAGATATTGCATGTAGAACATCTAAAGACCCAGATTATGGAAAAATAAAAGCAAAAGCAAAAGAAATTGCATTTTGTTGTCTGTCAGATACTCCAGTGGCAGTTAATCCAGTATCAATATCTAACACTAACTGAACCCTTCTAACACTATACTTTCCTCTAAAACTAAAGCCTGATTTGGGAGGATTTTCACTTTCAGCCCAAGTCAGAAAGCTATTTCTTTGATGAATTAAAATCAGGAAAAAATATCAGATCGCCAATTCTTAGTTCCCAATTCTCCGCGGGTTTCAAAAGCTCTCCTGTCTCACAAATCTACCCAGATTGCACTCAAAAGAGTTTGACATTCAGAATTATCTCATGGTCAAACTAATGTATTGTTTTTCTTTCTTTCCGCAGGACGTGACTGTGGGACGCTGGCAGAAGATGGCCTATGGGAGATAAAAGAGGGCGCTATCAGTGAAGGGCGGGGCGCGGCGAGCACCATACTGATTGGCGATGACCTCTGGGTCATCGGAGGCTACACGTATAACGAGAAACAAAATCTAACCGTCTCCAGGTGAGTGTTAATCATCACAACTTTTAGCCATCTTTAGTTGCGCTCAAAATACGTATGCGCTCAAAATACGTATGCGCTGGCGGACGGCGCTATAGCTGCCTATTGACACCAACAGAATACGGCTCTAATGCAGATGGCATGTTCCGAAAACTACACTGGTGGGAACGTGCCCCTAACCCTTCCCCTCCCCACCACATGTCTTCACACCTTTATTCAATTTTAGTTTGAAAATAGCATTTCTCTACATAAGTGGCACCAAAAATTAGTATATAGAGTAGTCTTTGTCCTATAAATCAGAATTTGAACAAGTAGAGATAAGATTACTTGAGGACTAATATCTTGCAGATAAAATAAAAGAGATCAAAATGTAGTTAATTAATAACATTAGCGACTTGTGGAGAGGTACATTCGGAGCCTTCGATATGTCTTTAAGCTCTGGCATTCGAGCTCAAAATGTCACTGTGCCAACATCAATAACTAATCAGTAATTATCCTGAGGGGCTTCGATCAGTCAGGCATTGTGCGCATCTACATGTATCATTACAGTATGATTGAGGCAGGTTCGAGGCAGTACCAATTTCTCTTAGCTCTCTCTAATGGGACCAATGCTGCGGGTTTTAAAGAGGGCGCACAAATCATTATAAAAGATCAGTATCTATCGCAGAAAGGCTGTATAAACACCTCTCCTTTTATGGAGAGCGTGCTCTTTGTAAAGAGAGAGGGAAGGAGAGAAGGGGAGAAGGAGTACAACATGTGTGTATGTGGCAGGGAGTGAAGAAAAGAGAGAGAATTGAGAGAGGGAGAAGAAAGAGAGGAAGGAGAGAAGGAGTACAACATATTGTGTGTGTATGTGGCAGGGAGTGAAGGAAAGAGAGAATTGGCAGAGGGAAGTAAGAGAGGAAGGGAGAAGGAGAGATAGAAGACAGAGAAATAGAAAGAGGAAGGAGAGGAAGAAAAGAAGGGAGAGAGAAAGAATGATAGAGAAGAGAGAAATATGAAAAGTGTATTAAAGAGGAAGAAGGAATACACAAGGGAGTGATAGATCATGTAGAATAGGGAGGGGGAAATATAGGGTTCACAAAATACAGATAAATCAAAAGGGGAAAGGGGAATCCCCCCTGCTTTAATAGACTGAACTGTCTACCCTAAAAGAGTTGATGATGATGAAAGAGATGGGTGAGTACTGCTGAGGGAAAACATTCAGTGATTAGCATCATTGAAACATTTTATGTTCCTTTGGCCCCAAGGCAAGGTAGATTTTGCATACATGTATGATCAATCAAAAATTTTGCTTAAAGGTAAAGACCAGTATTGGCAACGCCCCAATTTCAAAAAATGAAATGGAAGCTCTCATTACCAATCATGTGAAAGAATATGTTTTGACTATTAAATACATGATGATAAAAAATTTGCCGGGAAACCGCCTACTAATTCATATATTTGGTAAATTTATTTCTCTCATGGTCTGGTGAGAGAGATAGGGTAGTCCCATATACATCTTTCTGTGTATAGTGCTTGTAACTTTACAAAGAATGGGCCAAATTTCTTATCATTTTGATGATTCCAGATAGTCGGGGCTGTTAGGGATATTTTGGTGCAGATTCTTCTAAAAGCACCAAATTTGGCCCAGAGGTAGCTTATACCATACTATTACGATTTCTGCCGGGCGCCAAAAAGGGCGCCCTCTGTGACCGCCATATTGGTCAAATCCAAAATGGCCGCCATCTAAGTTAAAGGTCAAGCGTTGATCCAAAAGAAAAAGGACTAATATGATAACAATGTATATATTTATGGGGTTTGGGGGGTCAGAGAATATGATTATGATGTTATTTCATCGATTTGAGGTCTCCTTGGGGCTTTCATACTGGTCATATTGGTCAAATCCAAAATGGCCGCCATCTGAGTTACAGGTCAAGTGTAGTTATGGAAGGAAATGGGGTAGTATGTTAAAAGTTTATTTATTTATGGGGTTTTCGGGGTCAGAGAATCTGATTATGTTGTTCTTTCATCGATTTGAGGTCTCCTTGGGGCTGCCATACTGGTCATATTGGTCAAATCCAAAATGGCCGCCATCTCATAGTTACAAGTCAAGTGTAGTTACGACAGGAAATGGGCTAATATGATAACATTTTATATATTTATGGGGTTTTCGGGGTCAGAGAATCTGATTATGATGTTCTTTCATCGATTTGAGATCTCCTCGGGGCTGCCATACTGGTCATATTGGTCAAATCCAAAATGGCCGCCGTCTGATAGTTAAAGGTCAATAGTAGTTCCAAAAGGAAAAGGGCTAGAATGATAACAGTTTATATATTTATGGGGTTTTCGGGGTCAGAGAATCTGATTATGATGTTCTTTCATTGATTTGAGGTCTCCTTGGGGCTGCCATACTGGTAATATTGGTCAAATCCAAAATGGCCGCCATCTGGTAGTTACAAAGTCAAGTGTAGTTACGAAAGGAAATGGGCTAGTATGATAAAAGTTTAAATATTTTTGGGGGTTTCAGAGTCAAAGAAGCTGATTATCATGTTCTTTCATCGATTTGAGGTCTCCTTGGGGCTGCCATGCTGGTCATATTGGTCAAATCCAAAAATGGCCGCCGTCTGATAGTTATAGGTCAATAGTAGTTCCAAAAGGAAAAGGGCTAGAATGATAACATTTTATGTATTTGTGGGGTTTTCGGGGTCAGAGAATCTGATTATGATGTTCTTTTATCGATTTGATGTCACCAATCCTGTCCTACATGACAGGCTACAATGAAGTCCATTTCCTGGTTGAAGAAGATGAGGGAAGATGCGCCAAATTCACACTTGAGTGGGTTAATGAACACAACGTATTTCAAGAGTCGTAAGAACAGTAGTTAGTTGGAGGTGTTGAATATGTCCTGTCTTACTCGCGACGAGGAGGTCGTCGATGTAGGCGTACTTAACTTGTAGACCATGGGTTACCTCGATCATCAAAAAACTGTTGAAAAGTACATATGTGCGGCATTTCATAGCCCAAAAGGCATGCGCACAAATTCAAGTAACCCAAAGGGTGTGGTGATGGCTGTTTTGTGTACGTCAACTGGATCGACTGGAATTTGGTGGTACGCTCTGATGACATCAAGTTTGGAGAAAACTCTATCGCCTGCTAGAGCTGAGGTGAAATCTTGAAGATGGGGAATAGGACATTTATCGGGCACTGTAGACTGGGCGTGTGAGGTCTGGACATTGGTCAAGAAGCGATTTGGAAGGAGCTTAACTGTCTGCCTTGACAAACATGGGGCTGATAGAAGGAGAAGAAGAAAGGATGCCTCTTACAGATAGATTAGTAGTAGAATCGATGAGCTTGAGATTGCGCACATCTACCAGAAAACCAAAGTGAGGGAGAAAGTCTGCCCCGAAGATAGGATCGGATATGTCGGCAATGATGAAAATCCACCTGGAAGCTCGACGTAGGCTGACGTCGAGAGTCGGGCTTAGGTCTCCGTAAGTAGTGATACTTGAGCGATTAACTTCTTGCAGGGGAATTTCGAAGAAGGGTGCATATGTTTCTCGGATTTGGATGGAGCATGGACCTAGTAGGTCCATGGATGGAGGAAGAACGCTAACCTCAGTTCAATGGTCTACGAGAAATCTAATCCCTGTTTCCTATCCGTAATGTAGAAAAGGCAATTTTTTGGGCTGGTGCCATACAGTCGAACTTGTCGCTTCTAGTCGCTGGCTGGGTCGTATCCCAGCTTTGAAGAGGTTGATTTGAAAGTGCAGGGAGGAGTACATTTCTTGGCTCGCTAACAAAACGAAAGTGATAATAGCAATCCCCTTGTGAGCTGGGGCTTCGCGCTTGACGGTCTTGCTTCTGATGTGATATTTGCGCTTTCATTTGCTGCATTTTCAGGAAAGGAGTAGGGTGTGAAGAAGAAGAAGAAGAAGATGAGAAAGAAGACCAATAGGATGAAAGTAAGATGGGGAATTTGTCACAACGATTTTTTGGGGGGCTAAATCAGCGAGGTTCTTGATCTTCATCGAGTCCTCAGTTGATGCTAAAATGAGCTGAACATAATTTTGTGAGCAGCCTCTGGAGAAATAGCTGTTTCAGAATGTTCTCCTCCAACTTGTTCACCCCAGCACTTTTTTAACAATTTTGATGAAGGATGTCTGCGACTCAGTAGGTTGGTCGGGTTTAGATCACGTCGGGGTCACCAGTGAAACGATGCTCTGCAAATGCGAGGGCGGATGTAGCAACAACATTGACAGCAATGACTAGTAGAACATAGAGATGAAAAGTATGGGCGCAGGCCAAGATTTATACCGACTCAAGTGTGAAATGGCGCATCTTCCCTCATCTTCTTCAACCAGAAAATGGACTTCATTGTAGCCTATCATGTAGGACAGGATTGGTGACATAAAATCGATAAAAAAAAACATTATAATCAGATTCTCTGACCCCGAAAACCCCACAAATACATAAAATGTTATCATTTTAGCCTTTTCCCTTTTGGAACTACTATTGACCTATAACTATCAGACGGCGGCCATTTTGGTTTTGACCAATATGACCAGTATGACAGCCCCAAGGAGATCTCAAATCGATGAAAGAACATGACAAGTTTCTCTGACCCCGAAAACCCCATAAATATATAAACTTTTATCAAACTAGCCCATTTCCTTTCGTAGCTATTGACCTGTAACTATGAGATGGCAGCCATTTTGGATTTGACCACTATGACCAGTATGGCAGCAGCAAGGAGACCTCAAATAGATGAAAGAACATCATAATCAGATTCTCTGACCCCGAAAACCCCATAAATAGATAAACTGTTAACATACTAGCCCATTTCCTTCCATAACTACACTTGACTTGTACATGTAATTAAACATGGCGGCCATTTTGGATTTGACCAATATGACCAGTATGACAGCCCCAAGGAGATCTCAAATCGATGAAAGAACATGATAATCAGTTTCTCTGACCCCGAAAACCCCATAAATATATAAACTTTTATCAAACTAGCCCATTTCCTTTCGTAGCTACACTTGACCTGTAACTATGAGATGGCGGCCATTTTGGATTTGACCACTATGACCAGTATGGCAGCAGCAAGGAGACCTCAAATAGATGAAAGAACGTCATAATCAGATTCTCTGACCCCGAAAACCCCATAAATAGATAAACTTTTAACATACTAGCCCATTTCCTTCCATAACTACACTTGACTTGTAACTAAACATGGCGGCCATTTTGGATTTGACCAATATGACCAGTATGGCAGCCCCGAGGAGACCTCAAATCGATGAAAGAACATCATAATCAGATTCTCTGACCCTGAAAACCCCATAAATAGATAAACCTTTAACATGCTAGCCCATTTCCTTCCATAACTACACTTGACCTGTAACTCAGATGGCGGCCATTTGGGATTTGACCAATATGACCAGTATGAAAGCCCCAAGGAGACCTCAAATTGATGAAAGAACATTATATTCAGATTATCTGACCCCCCAAACCCCAGAAATATATAAATTGTTATAATACTAGCCCTTTTCCTTTTGAAACTACGCTTGACCTTTAACTCAGATGGCGGCCATTTTGGATTTGACCAATATGGCGGTCACAGAGGGCGCCCTTCTTGGCGCCCGGCAGAAATCGTAATAGTATGGTATAAGCTACCTCTGGGCCAAATTTGGTGCTTTTAGAAGAATCTGCACCAAACGACCCCTATATAGCCCTAACAGCCCTGACTAAGAACCTTGCAGATGCTAGATGCTAGATGATCAACCTTTTCTGATCGATTACACAACGTTTCTTTCACAATGCAATCGCATGACCATTACTGGTCTTTACCTTTAAAGGTAATGCAAAGTTTTGGCAAAGTTTTGAAAAATGGATGGATAGTGGCCATCTCTATATAAAGGCCACATGTGTATAGTTCTTGTATTATCTCAATTCTAGTGGCAAAAACCTTTCTGCAAAATTGTCCAAACCATAAATGACGTAAATCATCTTCTAAATTTATAATATAATATGTGTGTAGGCTGATTATATTCATCATGCAGCAAAGCATAAAGTCAGAGCCAACTACTGTAGCTTGTTCATGGTATTGTGGGGGTCCGTTTGTTTACATTCCCTCATTTATTTCATAGGGATATGAAGCAATTATCAAATATTTCCTTCAAGAGGTATTTTAATTGACTATTATTATTATTCAGATCAATAAAATCGAAGTGGAAATATTTCCTGTATGGACTGTAAATGACTTGCAGCTCTAGTTATTTTATGCCCACAATAGGAAGTGGTTCATGTAGGAAGTGTGAATATTTCCGCAAATATTGATATTTCCGCAAATATTGATATTAAAGGTTCTACATGTAGTACTGAACATTGTTAAAGGGAGTGTAGCCTGACGAGACTACGTGTCTTTCCCGTGGCCTGACTCTGGGCCAATCAGGTATAATATGACTACAGACGACGTAACCGCAGCAATCACTGAATCATTGAAGAAGCATAAGATGCATTTAAAGCTATAGGATTATTGGATAAAGCAACATATTTTGTCACTACTTGATACATCTTACCGACTATACCCATTTTTTTTTAAATATACAATTACTGATAGTTTAGTTAGATAGCCCTGGAGCTCTCAGTAAAACCTACATGTAGCTCTCCATTTGACAAAAAGAAAGCATAAGCAGTCTCTTGGAAACTCATCACTAATAAAATAGGTGAGGTAGGTCATGTACATGTATGTTGTTTGATTTCCGAAGGTAGCGAACTGTGGATTTGAGCCGGGATGTACGGTAGGCTTCTAATGAGGAGGTGTGAGCATTAGAGTTTACATCACAAAACGCTTGGGAGCCCGGGAGGAAGATTTGGAAAGGAGATCCGTTCCTTCTCTTCCTCCTCTACCAACCTTCACCTTAGCTTGGTCACTTTACACGGCTGAGTCATAGACTTGGGGGCTGTAACGGCATATACACTGAAGAATGTAAGGTATATGTACGATTATTTGGACATGAAAATGTTGATGGGTTCTTCCAAATGACATAAACATTAGGTTTCGAAGAAGGAGATGAGCATTAGAGTTTACATCACAAATCGCTCAGCCCGGGAGGAAGATTTGGAAAAGAGATCCGTTCCTTCTCTTCCTCCTCTACCAACCTTCACCTTACCTTGGTCAACTTTCATGAATGAGTCATAGATCTCCAGGCTTTGTGGAAATTAGAGAATGTTAAGTATATGTATGATTATTTAGACATGAAAATGTGCATATGTTCTTCCAAACGACATAAACTGTAGGTTCCTGATAAGGAGACAACCTCATTCTGGGAGGAAGATTTGGAAAGGAGATCGATTTCTTCTCTTCTTCCATCCAACTTTCACCTTATATCGGCCATTTTACACGGCTGAGTCATAGACTTGGGGGCTTTAATGAAATATAGAATGTAAAATATATGTATGATTATTTGGACATGAAAATATTTATGGGTTCTTCCAAACAACATAAACTGTAGGCTACTGACAGGGAGACAACCTCATTCTGGGACGAAAGTTTGAAAGAAGATCCATTTCTTCTCTTCTTCCTCTACCCTACCTTCACCGTACATTTGTCATTTTCCACGGCTGAGTCATAGATCTTGAGGCTATAGAGAATGTAAGGTATATGTATGATTATTTGGACATGAAAAGGTTGATGGGTTCCTCCAAACGACATAAACTTAAACTGTAGGCTTCTGATCAGGAGACCACCTCATTCTGGGACAAAGATTTGAAAAGGAGATCCATTCCTTCTCTTCTTCCTCTACAAACCTTCACCTTAGCTTGGTCATTTTACAGCTGAGTCATAGATCTTGAGGCTCTTTGGAATAGAGAATGTTGAGTATATATGTATGATTATTTAGATATGAAAATGTGGATGGGTTCCTCCAAACGACATACTGTAAACTGTATGCTTCTGATTGGGAGACAACCTCACTCTGGGACAAAGATTTGGAAAGAAGATCCATTGCTTCTCTTCTTCCTCTACCCAAACTTCACTGTACATTGGCCATTTTACACGGCTGAGTCATAGACTTAGGGCTTTAATGAAATATAGAATGTAAAGTATATGAATGATTATTTGGAGATAAAATTGGTGATGTGCTCTTCTAACTATGTGCACAGCTTACACTCTATCTGAAAAAACATGCTGTGTATGCATGTCCATGTAGATCGTCAATGGGGTTGAGTGCACTAAAAGATATTATAAGATGATGAAGCGGATCCTAATCAAATAATTGGTTGAGAGCGTACACAAGACCAGGCATTTATTTTTACTAATGACCGGTCATTAGTATAGTATTAATGACTGCTTTGAGAGAAATAGTTGTTTTTATACGCTCAAGGGAAGGTTAGAATTGTGCTATTGCCCGAGGCGTGCCGAGGACATAGCCCAATTGTAACCTTCCCGAGAGCGTATAAAAACAACTATTTCTCGAATATTAAAGCAGTCATTAATACTTTTATATGCCCCCAAAAAATAAAAAATATATATATTTTATTTTTTTTGTCGAAGATGGGATTCGATCTCTTGCGTACAAAAGGTGATGTATCTAAAATCAACGCCTTAGACCACTCGGCCATCGCGCACTGTTACCATGCTTGGCAGTTTTCTCCAATATACATTAAAAAGAATTGAAAACGGCTTCGCGTGATGGATTCTTCGCAAAAGCTCCATTAAACGGACCCTTCTTTTACTTTTGCAATGCATATTGGCACGAACTTAGATCAAGATCTATCGGCAGATGTTGTTTTTTTGTTTTTGGAAGTTTATTTTCGTCTTCATGTCAACAATGCAAGATAAAATTGTCGGTAAGATCGATCGAGATTTAATTGTATTGAAATTACCGACCTATTCTTCGCACACGTACGGTATCCTCAATCGCTCAGACCATTATTTAACATGTAAACCTATGGGGTAACCATGGAGACTGAACTATTTTCCCGGTAACCATGGTTACTGGGATTTTAGAACTGTTTTAACCATGGTTACTGGGAATTTTACAGAAATAGTTAAAGTTTATGAATGCAATTTCGACCAATCAGATGGCTGGATTTCATAAGTGAGGTATATAATAAATACTTATGACCGGTTAGTAAAATCATGTTATAAAACAAATAAATGATTAACTTCTGTTAGTTGTAAACATGCCATTGGTTCCTTACAGTTTCTTTTGATTCTCTTATTCTATTTATCTACTAATGCATATATAATGAAGTGCAAATATTTGTCGCGCAATATAGGCATAATCATTATAATTGTTGTCTTGAAATAACGATCTATTGTCATTAAATTGTATCTTTCTAATATTTGTTTTCATTACTGGAAAACCTTGTCCTTTGTTTATGATTTAAATGTGAAAAGGTACTGGATCAATTTTAAGATCAATTTTAATAAAATCCCCCCCCCCCCCCTCCCCACTAAAAAAAAAAACCTACTAGAACATACCATACTAATGTAGGGAAATTGAGTTTATGGAATCAGCATTAGCATTTCATAAAGCAAATATATGGAAATGGAATCTTTTCTGGAGGCGAAAGTGCATTTTTCATCAAGTAATGCCCATTAATCATAATTGCGAAGTGGTATTTGTAGAGCGACGCAGACAGGATGGCTCTCGCAACCTAATTACTTTGACTTTGTCAATTTCTAGGGTTGTTCCCTTGATTATGCAAATTCTAAATGGAATTCTTTGCTGCCATATACAGTGTATATAGATCTGGGGCAGTGATATGCAAAATAATTCTGACAATCTAGCTTCCTGTATGCACCAATTTGTGATATTGAGAAGTTGAAAAAAATCTAGCATACTGTAAACGGGGAGATATTCACGGTACACTAATTTTCACGGATTTCGCGCTAAGATCGGCAAGCGTGAATTTTAGAACTGGCAAAAATATAAGCATGACTTCTTGTAGGTGTTTTGAATGGGCTGAATTTATGAACCAACAAATATGTTTTTGGCCTGCTCAGTGCGAAAAATGACTCATGTGAAAATAACAGCGTTTACATTATGTATTTATATAGTTACCCTCTTTTTTGTTTATCTATTTATTTGTTTGTTTATTATTTATTCATTTACTTAATGTATTCAATTATTTATTTTCCTTCTTTATTTATTTATTTATGTATACCCTCTATACACTAAAAACCAACACCAGACAGAGGAAAGACTAATAAACTATTGCTTACAGACCTACCTGTAAAACAAGAATTGCATCCCCCTGAATGTCCAAGATTCAGTCGATTGTGGTTAGGCAGTACGGTGTTTACTAGGGTATTGGCAATTACATGGAGAAAATTATTCCAAATGTCTGGACCTGAATTTCTAACAGATTTCTGTGTTAGTGGGATTTTTTTTCCCAATTACGAAGCTCTAGATGTATCATGTTGTGTTATGGATTATTTTCCATTATCATTATTATCTTAGAAACCGCATACACTGGGTTTATTGTCTCCTCCAGTGGATTACGAAGGAAAGATGGGTTTCTTATAAAAATATTGGACCGCATCCAAGCTCTCAAGCCGTTACCCACCTTGCTATTGTGGCTTGCTGGGTGATTCCAGGTGGATGCGGGAAACCGCAAACCACCTTCACTGAGAATCCTGGCTACCCTAATCTCAGCACTGTTTCTGTCAAATCCAGACATGCATGTATTCATAAAGTGAATATTTAATGAATACTCCATGAGAGTGGTGTACTTGGGTCGAACATTCAGTGGAATAATCTTGTGAACAATACAAATTTCTAGATAGTAAATAGCTCGCATGCAACAGTAATAGAATGTCTTAATAAATCTTTTTTCCCCTTGTGTACCAGTCAATGAAGAGTCCCATTGAACAGATGATTACAATTCCTTTTGGCGATCCTCATGCAGTGGCCACTGTTTTTCTGAAGATCTGTCTTTCCTTATTTCATTAATGAACTTTTACACCATTAAGGTTTCCTTTATGTGGAACTCCCAGTAATAGAAATCATTATAAACCTCACTTAAGTAATCCAGCAATCTGATTGGTCGAAATTGCATTCATAAACTTTAACTGTTCCCGAAAATTCCCAGTAACCATGGTTAAAACAGTTCTAAAATCCCAATAACCATGGTTACCGGGAAAATAGTTCAGTCTCCATGGTTACCCCATAGGTTTACATGTTAAAAAGTGGTCTGAGCGATCGAGGATACCGTACGTGTGCGAAGAATTGGTCGGTAATTTCAATACAATTGAATCTCGATCGATCTTACCGACAATTTTATCTTGCATTGTTGACATGAAGACGAAAATAAACTTCCAAAAACAAAAAAACAACATCTGCCGATAGATCTTGATCTAAGTTCGTGCCAATATGCATTGCAAAAGTAAAAGAAGGGCCCGTTTAATGGAGCAGCGGCGAAGCATCCACCACTCGAAGCCGTTTTCAATCCATTTAAATGTATATATTAGAGAAAACTGCTATATATGGTGACAGAGCGCGCTGGCCGAGCGGTTTAAGGCACTGATTTTAATTACATTACCTTTTGTACGCAAGAGATCGAATCCCATCTTCGACAAAAGTTTTTTTTTTTTTTTTTTTTTTTTTAGTCTATTTTTTTTGGCATATAAAAGTATTAATGACTGCTTTAATATTCGAGAAATAGTTGTTTTTATACGCTCTCGGGAAGGTTACAATTGGGCTATTGCCCTCGGCACGCCTCGGGTAATAGCACAATTCTAACCTTCCCTTGAGCGTATAAAAACAACTATTTCTCTCAAAGCAGTCATTAATACTATACTAGTATACCTTTGGTATTGTAACATGTCTGTCATAAGCACTGGCTATTGTGGCGTTACTTTGACCCTAGCTATTAATGTGACAGAGTTGGGTCTCTTGTGTGATTTTAGTCACCCTGTTGACCACTGAATTATCTACTGTAAATGCAGAAATATTAGCGGTACATTAATTTTTGTGGATTTCGCGCTAAGATCGGCAAGCGTGAATTCTAGAACTCGCGAAAATATAAGCATGACTTCTTATGTGTGTTTTGGACGGGCTGAATTGCATGCAAGGCAAATTTAAGAACCTGCGAATATGTTATGGTGTCGCTCAGCGCGAAAATAACAGCGTTTACAGTAATTCCTGTAGACGTCATACAGGATTCACCCAGTTCCTGTTGGCATTTAGTTAATATTATGATTCAGTAGTTACATTAATGATTCAGTATAGTTACATTAATGTATCAAAGTCATTACAAAAATATGCAATTTCATATTTCTTTCTGTACATCCTCAACCCTATAGGGTAGTAATCATCATCTCACATACATTCTTATTTTGAAGGGTCTCCTATTTCATTTAGATATTATCATCAACAAATTGGCAGACATTGTGGGGCCCTACTTTAATATACATGTCTGCTGGTCTGTTGATATTTAAAATAAACAAAGATGACATTTTCTGAAATTAGCTCCGCATCAATAAATGACCATGAACTACATGTACAAATATGGGTCTCATGCAATATATTATATTTTCCAAAGAGATGGGATTGTGAAGGCCTGCGTCTATTGAAACATAAGAGTGGATACATGTATGTAGATGGATTTCAATCAGGAGATCCATATTGATGATTGTATTGTATCGAGCAGTGGATGAAATGGAGATATCGTTGATTAAAAGTGACGTGAGGGGCTTCATTTTCGCCGGATCGGATTTCGTCCCCTCATTTCAGATTACTCTCTCTCTCGATCCATAATGATTATTAATATCAAAATGTCAGTATGAGATGCATACAGTGTATGTTGATATTCAGTGTTCATCGGCCTGAACCTTGGAATGATAATCCCTTTCAATAGCTCCTGGAATTAAAGATAAACTTTAGTACTGGTCATGCGATTGCATTGTGAAAGAAATGGTGTTGAAAGGATCAGAAACAGTTGATCATGTAGCATGTAAGTATTGGTGTGCACTGCAAGGTTCTGGAGTCATCAAAATCATAATAAATTTGACCAAGTCTTGGTAAAGTAACACAGAAAGCTATATATGGGACAACACACATGGTGTCGGGGCTAGTACTACCTTGATTTCCTAGTCTTTATATGCTCATTACTCAGCCAGTATACATTTTCTTCCAAAATTGTTTGGCACATGTCATTTATTTGTAATCTTGAACATTCAGTGTAAGTTTTGTTCGACTCTGTGAGAATTAATTTTCTTTTTTTACCAGTACTAAAGTTTATCTTTAAGCTATCCCAAGACTGACAGATAACAAACAATTTTTCATACCCTTTCCAAGTTTTGAACTTTGTTAAGGATGTACAAAAACAAAAAAAAATCTTCTTACAATTTGTTATGTTTCTTGAGAATGTGATGTCACATCTAAAAATATTCAGCAAAGGCTGTAAATAATTCAACCAGTCCATCTTTCATTCTTGAGCTACAAAAAATACAAAATATATAACATGTACAAGGTGTATGAAGGATTTAGTTGATAACTGTATGTACTTTAGTATAACATGCATTTCACTGTAGGTGGTTTGCAAAAGCAGGTTTTTTAAAAAGTGTTTAAAGCCTATCTGCACTAGTTTGGCCAGGAGGGATTAAACCTCCCTGTATGGTCACTGACAGGTGGTTATATCATCAAATCAGCTCTCAATTAACATACTGTAAGAGAAAGGGGACCATGGGGGAACAATGGGTACCGCTTAGGCATTGTTTGCTATATAGAGGGCGCAAGTAGCTATAAATAGTGCAGTGGGGCTTTAAGGTGTCCTTATAATAACACGTGGAAATAATTTTGAAGCGCTTTGTGTCTGCAAGGAAAAAGCACTATACCAAATTCTCTGTCGATTGGACTACTTCTGCCCTTGTGTCTTTACATTACAGCCTATGTATTCATTGCTAATCAAGCATTTTTTTTCTTTTTTCTTTTTATGGTTTCAGATATAACATTCCAACAGAAACATCACTGGTCATAGATGCTGAGGCAGAATACAGAGTCCTGCCCAGGCCAAGATTTTCACATTCTACTGTCCTGTATGAGGTATGAATTTCTTATTGTCTTCTTGGAGATAAAGAGGAAATGCAAGACTTTTAATGAAATAGATTTGGGGTTAAAGAGAAGTGACACAATTATTGTGCTCTCTGTTCAGGATTCGATTAGTAACCCTGAAATTCATACATGACTGATTTACGTCATGGAGCCAGTGAAATATTCTGACAATTATGCAGTTCTGGAGGCCCTGAATAGTGTTATTTTCTATGTCTATGTGTTCTCTCCTCTTCCCCCTATTCCTTCTTCCTTTCTCTCTCCCACTCTCTTTCTCCCTCTTTCACTTTCTCTCTCTTTCACTTTCTCCCTCTCTCTCTCCCTAATATCCCTCTCTCTCTCTCTCCCTAATATCCCTCTCTCGCTCCCTAATATCCCTCTCTCTCTCCCTAATATCCCTCTCTCTCTCCCTAATATCCCTCTCTCCCCCATCTCTCTCTCTCTCTCTCTCTCTCCATCTCTCCATCTCCCCATCTCCCCTTCTCTCTTCATCTCCCCTTCTCTCTCTTCATATCCCCTTCACTCCATCCACTCTTTTCTCTTTCCATTTCATCTCTCTTTATGTGGAGGCTCATTTATTCACCAATTTTTGTTCATTCAAAACCTATACATTCATGTACAAAACGATAAAACTGAGATTTAATGCCGTATGTTGGATTTTGAACCTTGCAAGGAATCGACCTTTAGTATTGTTGAATAAAAGATTTAAAGTTGATTTTTGATGTAGATTTGTGGGTAACAAGTTTTTTAGTTTTTGATATTTTGTTTATTTTACTGGAGTTTTATTGATTTGAATTTGAATTTGTTTGCCCTTAACAAAGTGCAATATCCGGGATTGCTGTGATTCTCAAGAGTATGTGTAAGTAACGCAAGTTCCTGTAGCGATAAAAAGGTAGCCCACAAGCTCTTACACATGTATTTGAATCCCTTTGTTGCAGGATAAATTCTATATGTTTGGCGGGTCGTTATCCGGGAGCGGGATAACAGCTGAGATGTGGTCCTTTGATCTTGCGTCTCAAACATGGACCAACATGACGGACGGACCCTACGCCTTAGAGGGCCACAGTGCACATGTCATTGATGACGTCATGGTCGTCTTCTTTGGCTATAGTCCCATATACAGCTACATCAATTTGGTTCAGGAATATAACATCAGTAAGTGGATATTTTTTGAATTTTTTGAATTTTTGGGTAGTATTTTTTTTATTGTCTTCATTCAATACTTCATTCAGTTCATGTACATCAGTCGTCAGACGACGGATAGTCAACCTGTTCAAAACGTCGAGCCACTCCCACCACCCATCCTCTCCAATCGGCGCTATAGTTCTCCTTAGAACAATAAGCTAAGAGATAACCAACAGTCTTTTTCAAGACTACACCAACAGTCCTTTTCAGGACTACACACCCTTAAGAAAGATTACCGAGGGTCCTTTTCAGGACTCCTCAATCCTCCCTTTCTCTCACATGGTGCATTCGCAAGCCTACTGTAGATGTATATATAGTTGTTATTTTTATGCTGTGCTTGCTATTTAATGCCGGTTCGACTGCAGATTTTGCTTCCTTTTAGTTTAAGTTTTAGTGGAGAATCATTAAAGGGATATTGAAATAGTAGCCTCCATAGATTGGCAGATCTTTGTACAGGTTCCATTATGTGGTTTGCTCTAATAGTGCCAGATGTTCATTTAGTCATACATTAACACAGAGCACCCTTCAGCAGATGATATGCAAATTACTTTCAATATTTTCTTGAGGGAGAGTTGGTCTTTAAATAAAAGTGATCTTTATATTTGTATGGTTATTACTTGGGCTATTTGGAGAATCAGAATAATCAGTGAGACTGCCATCCAATGTACAATGTTTGAGGGCATGGCATTTAAACATGACCAAGTTTTGTTCGTGCATAAAAGGAAATCCAGTGGCTTTTGTGTTTCCTGAAGGAAGATTTTATTGAGAAAAAGAAGTGGGTCGATACTTCTTGGCACAAACAATGCATGCACGAATGATGAACATGTAAACGATTGGTGGGGAAGGGAGAAGGAAAGAGGCCTGTTTTTATCAGCTCAAGTTTGCCAAATAACCCGCTAGTTTCAGACTTGGGATATTATCCTGAAGCTCTAAATTTCGTCTTCACCATACAGATACGCTTATCACACACTAGCTTGGACGGGCGCACATTAGCCCGCTATTTCCCAAATAGCGGGATATTTTGGAAACAAGATAAAGATTTCTCTGGATATTTTCTTGAACAAATATCCCGCTAAATGCAATTGCAGGCTAATGAAGGGGCAAATTAACTGGTTCAATCGGGATAGTTAAAATAGCGGGTTCTTTGCCAAACTCGAGCTGATGAAAACAGGCCTTATGAATATAAAATGACAAGGAAGATTAAACGAAGGATGTTGCTCTGGGTGATAGAGTATTAGATGCATAGAAATGGGTTAACAATAATGAGTATACTACACCTGTGCTGTAGCTGTGCAAATTAGGGCAAACACTAAAGAAAATAAATTGTGCAACATATCTGAAATAGTGTTTTAGATACTGTGTTACCTGACCTTAATATTTTGCTTAGCCATTTAATGAAATAGGGGGAAAGGTTATGATATCTAAATTAATAGGTGTGTTATTTGACCTGTATGATTATTTTGCTCTGAAATTAATAATGGTCGGAGAAAGGTATTTGATACAATAGCTATCGGAATCCCGCGTTATCTATCCTATATATTTATTTTGCGTAGACATACATGTATTTGAAAATGTCAGAGAATCGCACATAATATCTGAAATAGTGGTTACTATGATCGGTTGGCCTTGCAATGCAAAATTTGAGAAGTGGAACGAAATAAAGCAAGGACAAATGTATAGATTTTGAAAAGGCCACAAATATATGAGAGTGATTTTCCCACCCCCTTTTTATTTTGTTTTAAAATCAATCACATCTTTTATGGGCTGTACATGAAGTTCTTTATGTTAATGTCTTAAATGTCAATTTTTATGAATCTTGGAATGCGCATATTTCATTTTATTTTTTTAAAGATTGAAGAATACTGCGAAAAGAAGTTATTTACATCAATAAATCAACGTATCTACCTATTCTACTTTGCTATTGTTGCACCTCAACATTGCATAACCGAAACTTAAAACACATCGCCAAATTGCTCATACCCCCCCGACCAATGGCGCCCTCCGTGACCCTTGCGTCCGAGCGCCGCCAACGTAACCTCTTCCTCTTATCTCTTCGCATCCGAACGGATAAGTTACACTAAAAATCGCTCCCAAAAGTTGAAGAGTTTTTCCTCTTTAGTCACTTTTTGGTTCGCATTTTCGCCTTTTATATTTATTCTCTACGATTTCCTTTTCGTTAGAGAGTAGTTTCACTCCGTGAATTTATTTATTTATCAGTTTTCTAGAACGTTTTCTTGCCGACTACTGTTACGTTTCCGCTTTCGCGTTTGCCCGTCCTCACTCCTCCGAGGCCTCGGGTGCGTGCGGGGGTAGTCGGTGGGGTGTTTTAGTCACTGGTAGTTTATTTAATTCTTTAATTCTTTTTGATAATTGCTCGTACCCTTTGTTTAATTTTCTTTCCCGCAGGTTATAATATGTCTCGCAGTTCTTATTTTCTCTTAGCAGGTTTCACGAAGAAGAAATCAAGTTCTGTCGCGAGAAAGAAGACGAAGGATTCTAGTAATAAGTCTTCGTTAGTTACGCCCCTCGGGAGCGGTGGTGACACCGCAAACCCCAGGGATGCAAATGTCAGCAGACATTTTTGCGGGCAAGGCAAGCCTATGAGAATGGTCGAGGGGGCGATTTTATCTCCCCTCGGGACGGTTCCCGGAAACCCAGAGGTATTAACTCTGGGTGGAACGGGCCTTAGTTCTGCACCGCCAACAATTGTTCCGTCAGGTCTTTTGTTTGGTCGGTGCACAAATCCATCGACGGATATTCGGGTTGCTTCCGTGGATCCGGACTTGAACCGGTCACCGATCGGTTCTTCTGTCCCTTTGTCGGATTTGCCGGTTCCGGATTTCGGTCCGGATACCCGTGCAGCCGAGTCGGATCCTGGGGCTTCAACTAACCGCGCCTCTCCGTCGGTGCGTGTTCCGTTTTCCCGATTCGGTTTGCGGGGAGCTCCTACCATCGGGCTTTTATCGGATAACCGTCCCGTTTCTTCGGCCTTTTCCGTTACCGCTACGTCTCGTAAGAGGCGGGGTTCCCGGGACGCTGTGGCCGGTTCTTCCTCGGATTTTGTTTATCCTTCGAAGAATCCGCGCTCTGATTTTACGGAACCGTTTGCGGCTCCTCGGGGTCCGCCTTTGGTGGCTACTCTCCCTCCGTCGGTGCCTCCACCCCCGCCGGAATTTTCGGATTGGATGCGGGCTTTTGCTGACGCTTTTCGATCTTCGGTGCCCGAGTCGGCTCCTCCGGTTCGTCCTACTTCACTTTCGGATCCGATCGCGGTTGATTTATTTTCAGAGTTTTCCGAAGATGCATCGATCTCGCCTGAGCAGTCGCCGGTGCGGGTTTCGAGTTGTCGTATTCAGCCGGGTCCTCTCTTTTTTGCTTCTCCGCCTCACGCTTCGTTGGGCGCTCCGAGAGGCGGGGATCGTCCCTGTTTATCTGGTCAAGATAGGGGGGGCTCGGTTGATCGTTGGGACACTGGTTCCATCGCTCAGTCGTCTGGTTCAGTTGCGGGGGATGATGCGTCTACTCCGTTTGTGTCTCTGGCGGCGGATTCGTTAGCCTTGTTTCACAAATATGTGCCTGATTCTTGTGTCGTCCCGGAGTTATCGTCGGGGCGGCGGGGCTTCCTGTCTTCTAATTCGGACTCTTCAGCGGTTCAGGGACTGTTTCTTCCTGATCTACACAAAGAAGAATTTGTGAATGCCGCAGAAGTCTTGTCGTCATCGACGGGATTTCTTAAGCGGCAGGTGGACAAGTACGCTTTCGTTCCTCAGGATGCGGATTTGTATTTGTGTCCTAAACGGGTTTCTCCCAAACTTGTGGCGGTGGCCAGTCGTTTGGGGAAGAAGTTTGGGACTCGTGGTCCTTTTGATAAAAGTGACAATTTGTTGTTTGATCTTTTCTCACGGCTTGCGGTGACTTCGCATTCCATCGAGAAGTATCGTCGGGAGGCTGTGCTCACTTATTTGGGCATTCGACCGCATCAAATTCCAGGACTGCTTCCGCAGATTCCAGTGGCCAGCCCCCACCTTTGTGGAGATAGTTTCACTACTCTACTGCAAGCCGAGATTGATGGTGAGAAGCAGGCTCGAGACCTGTCCGTTGCTTTTCGCGATGTCCAAGAGCCGGTTCCTTCCTCCAGACCTCGTAAGAAAAGTTTGAAGATTTCGGGTTCTTTTCGTAAGAACGTCGGCCAGTCTAAGGGCCGCCCTCAGGACTGGTACCCGGCCGAGGAGGAATACCAGGATCGTGGTCGTCCTTCGTCTCGAGGTTCTTCTTACCGTGATTCTTCTATCTTCCCGGACTCCCTTTCGTGGTGGTGGGAAGTCATTCTCTAGATGATGGCTTCCCCCGAGTGCTTGGGTCTTAGGTCGGCGGGCGGCTCCGGAGATTTCTCCCGGCGTGGGAGAAGATCACCAGCGACGCATTTGTTCTGTCGGTGGTACGAGAAGGGTTCTTCATAGATTTTGTGGAACCTCTTCCGAATGGCGTCCTCCGGAGCCGCTCTCCGATCATGTCCCCTCTCCGATCATGTCCCCTCTTTTTCAGAGTCACATTTCCTCCGAATTCGTGTCTCTGTTAGAGAAGGGGGCAATAGAGGAAGTAGACGATCACCCGTGTCTTTGTTTGTCGCCGGTGTTCGTAATTCCCAAGTGCTCGGGTTCTTTAAGAATGATTCTCAACATGAAGCGGTTTAACCTTCATTTGGGAAAGGTTCATTTCCGAATGGATCATCTGGCAACCATCCTTTCTTCATAGATCCCGCAGACGTCGCGGTTTCCTGGATCTTCGCGACGCTTATTTTCATGTGCCGATACATCCGCGGTCACGGGATCTTGTGGGGTTTTGCCTTCCTGGGCAAATTCTACCGTTACAGAGCGCTCCTGTTCGGTTTGCGCCCTGCTCCTCGGATTTTCACGAGAGTCGTGGCGTCAGTCATGCTGTTGGATCATATGCAGATTCTGATCAGCACGACTCAAGATCTCGGATTTCTCATAAATTGGGAGAAATCAGAATTCGTTCCGACTCGCACGCCGTCTTACCTAGGTGCTCAGCTGGACATTCGTCATCAGCTGGCTCGTCCCAGTCTCGACAGGGTCGAGACGATAGTCAGGACTGCTCGGTCTCTGAGATGTGCACGTCGGGTGAAAGCCGAGCGTTGGCTTCAGTGGCTAGGGTTTCTCTCCAGTCTAGTCGACATGCTTCCAGATTGTCGACTATTGATGAGTCCCTTCCAACTCTTTCTGTTGGAGTTTTATCAGCCGAGCGTGAGTTCTTTTTTGTCGTGGATCCCCCTGTTGTCCAGAATCAAGGGTCTTCTAGGTCCTTGGCTTCGTCGTTCCTTCTTCCTTCAGGGCAAACGCTTCCGAGTTCCTCTCCCTTCCGTGACCGTCACCACGGACGCGTCGCTGTTGGTTTGGGGAGGTCATTGCCAGGGGTCAATGATTTCAGGAGACTGGAGTCATCTGGACTTTCTGCCCCACATCAATGTGTTGGAACTCATGGGAGTGTTTGCTTCGCTTCGTCACTTCCGTGCTCGTCTGGTGGGTCGTTCGGTTCTGATTCTTACGGACAACGTATCGGTGATGGCGTACATCAACAGACAGGGAGGCACTCATTCTGTGGCTCTGAACGAGTTGGCCTCTCAACTCTGGGCGTGGTGCAAGGGGGCGAGGGTGTTCCCGATTGCATCACATATCCCGGGCGAAGAGAATATCTTAGCGGACTTTCTCTCCAGAGGCAAGTGCCTTCCCTCAGAGTGGACTCTGTCTCCGACTGTCTTCAGGCAACTGGGGAGAGTGTTCGGTGTTCTCGACATCGATCTCTTCGCAACTTCGTTTGACCATCGTTTTCCTCGATATTCTCGAGAGTCCGGGAACCAGGAGCTTTTGCTCTGGACGCTTTCGCGATCCCGTGGAGGGATGGAGGGCTTACGCCTTTCCTCCGTTCGCGTTGTTTCCCCGTGTGCTCTGGAAGATCAGGGAAGATCAAGCGATGATGATTCTCATAGCTCCTTGGTGGCCGGCGGGGTCGTGGTTTCAGGACCTCCTGACCCTCCTGGTGGGGACTCCGTGGTCGTTGCCGTGTCATCCGGATCTGGTGTCGCAACCTCTGTCTGGTATTCTACACCAGCGGCCGGAAATCCTCCGTCTGACCGCTTGGTGGTTATCGGGAAGAGGGCTCGTTCGTCAGGTTTCTCCGAACGTGCTGCACAATTTCTAGTCCAGAGTAGACGAGAGTCGACCAGGACGGTTTACAACTCCTGGTTGGATGCTTTCACACTTGGTGTGAGGAGGTGGGCGTCGCCCCTAGAGAGGCGTCTTTACCTTCTATTGCTGACTTTCTGATCTCTTTGTATGACAAGGGGAGAGTTCTGTCAACGATTTGTGGCTATCGGTCTGCTATAGCTGCGGTTTTTTTGGGGGGGTTTGCCGATGGTACTTCGGTTTCTTCTGCTCCTCAGCTAGCGGCTCTTTTGAAGTCTTTCTTCCTTAAGAGACCCTTCTTCAGACCTCTGACGTCAGTGTGGAGTTTACCCAAGGTTTTGGCACTCCCTTCGAACCGCTGTGTTCTGCGACGCTTCTGCTTACTACGGTCAAGACGGTTTTTCTCATGGCAATCACTTCTGGTCAGCGTAGGAGCTCACTTCATACCCTTTCAGCTGCCCCTGGGCATATCCGCTGGGAAGGACGTGGGGTTCGTTTGATTCCCAAGGCTTCTTTTATTGCTTAGAATCAGTCTGACACGTCGGGTTCAGTGGAAGTGGTGCTTCATCCCTTGTCGGATTTTTCTTCGGTCTTCGGGGACGGACTGTGGTGTCCCGTTCGCGCCCTCAAATGGTATCTTTACAAGACGAAGCCTTTTCGCAAGTCGGATCAGCTCTTTCTGGTTTCTCGAGAGCCACTTTCGGCGGCATCTCGGGATACGATCTCCAGGTGGTTAGTCTTGGCTATCAAGGCTGCGGGCCCTGAGGCCTTGACGCCTGGCAGGACTCCTCGTGCCCATGATACTCACAGTGTCAGTACGTCTTGGGCTCTTTTCATCGGAGTTTCAGTTCAAGATATCTGTAAAGCAGCTTTTTGGAAGTCTCCAAGTTCTTTTACTGCTTTTTACCTCAAAGATGTGCCCGCGGGCGAACGAGCCTTTGTGGTCGCTTCTCTGAAGGCGGATTCGTCGTCTATTTCTCATTAAATTGATAAGTTTGCTTGGTTTTTACCACCCGGCATTAATCTGTGCTGGTCTTTAGCAAAGTAGAATAGGTAGATACGTTGATTTATTGATGTAAATCATGAAAATCAGTATTGATTTTATTATTTACGATATAAATCTACGTATCTACCTATTTTCCCTCCCTCCATCCCCAGCGCCTTTACCAAGGTGTGTCCTAGGGAACTCGTGATAAGAGGAAGAGGTTACGTTGGCGGCGCTCGGACGCAAGGGTCACGGAGGGCGCCATTGGTCAGGGGGGTATGAGCAATTTGGCGATGTGTTTTAAGTTTCGGTTATGCAATGTTGAGGTGCAACAATAGCAAAGTAGAATAGGTAGATACGTAGATTTATATCGTAAATAATAAAATCAATACTGATTTTCATGATTTTCTTGTACATGTTACAACTATATATATTTATAGATTTTTGTTTTTTGGCTGTGAGCTAATAATCCAAAAAAGGTTCATCAAAAGTCGCTTAAACAAAATGATATTGTAAACATAAATTTCTGACAGTCATCCACATTCTCACGGTATCATGAGCCATTATCTGCCACTGCCGATGTACTCATTTTCATGCTTTATGAAATGCCCTAGAGTTCATCTGATAAGGTGACATAACATGAACATTATCCAGCTTGTTGATCAGCAGAAAGATTACACTATCCCCAGTTCAACCTAGTCTGCAAGGCACAGACTTTTTGCGACACATAAACACCATTCCGTAAAGCCTCGAGCATAGCCTAACATTGCCAGTCTCTGGCAGCTACAGTACAGAGCCTATGGTGTGCAGTTGAACATTTAGTCTACATGCACATAGTCTTAGGGTGGTATTCTCGAAAGCGGACTAACTTTAGTCCAAGGTTTAATCCTCCGACTACGTATGGAATGCCAAGTGTCCTTATGAATATGTTTTTGAATAATTTAATCTGTCACTAAATTAAAATACAATGTAATAACATAATTAATAAACAACAATATAACTATGATATAATTGTGTTATCATGGTAATTTAGGAACATATCAAATTTTTCAAAAATATATTCATATGGACACTTGGCATTCCTTACTTAGTCGGTGGATTAAGCCATGGACTAAAGTTAGTCCGCTTTCAAGAATACCACCCTTAGAGTTTAGACATTGTGGTGTGTTTCATGACTGACAAGGGTCTGGTTCTGTAAACTAAGTTTGAGAGGCACCGCGTTTGCTTGCACGGAGGAGATGATATTATCAAGAACTAGGATCAACCCCAAATGATACTCCATAAGTTCAATTTCAACAACAGAGAGGGAGATTTGATCATGTATAACCCTCTCCATGCTGTTCTGGCATATCCTGCCCAAAGGTTGATGCCCAGTTAATATGTGGGAAGGTATTTAACCATAACCATTTTGAGATGGAATATTGACATACATATCCCAACATCATTGCAATAGTATTGATTAGAGAATTTAGCAAATTTCATGATTTTCTTCTCCTTCTCATTAGCATCGGGTAGATGGTCGGAGGTGAGAACCAGGGGGGCAGCGGTGGTAGGGGCATACGGGCATTCCAGTGTCTATCACCCAGAGAGTGGCAAGATCTACATACACGGAGGGTTCAAATTGAAGACGGGTAACGATCATATGCTGTCGGACCAAACGTACCAGTATGATGTGAATACAAAATCATGGTGAGTGTTAATTATGTGGCCTTTATCCATTGTAGCTCTCATTAGTATGACTTTGAAAGAGATGCGATGGCTCAGTGGTCTCGTAACCGGGAGGTCCCAGGTTTGAAACCAAGTCGATGTGCTAGTGCCCTTTGGTAAGGCATCAATCCTCATTACCAAGCCCCTCGGAGAGGACTTGAAACGTTCTGTCCCCTGGTAGCTTACTTGCAAGCATACACATGCTTTCTTAGCAGTCAGGTAAAACAAACCATCAAACCAAACAAACTTCATGAGGACCCTGCAATCATGTCATTACCAAGGATTTAGCCTGGCATACCATGAGAAAGTGATCAAATTGAAGGAATTATAGTTTTCTTCTGATTTTTGTTTTATTGTGTCTGTGTCTACTTCATTTCCATTAAAGGGAACCATTGGTATAAAACATTTCATTCAATTGAGTAACAAACATAGGCATTATATTGGATCACTTATAGGTGACATACTGAGTACTTTTTGTAATTCATAAACTTGATGCAATGTGTTACAAATAGCAAAAGAAATTCAACAAGTTTGTTAACTCTATCTGCCTCTTGTTCTGTCAATGTAATTTGGAACTATTAGCTATTTTTAGCAAAGAGGTTTTCACACGTTTGCATGGAGTTAAAAATCTGAATATAATAGAAATGATTGCCAGGTCAAAATATGTGGCTATAACCTCAATGGTTCAGGACTTGGAACATTTTCTCCCCAAAATGTGTATAAAACACCCTAAAACAATCAAACTTTGATGTTTATAAATAAAGAAACTGTTATTTCATTCATTGTTTTCATCCTTACAGGCTTATATTGAAGGAGAGTCTTCAGCCACGGTTTTTCCATTCAGCGGTGATTTTAAACGGGTTGATGCTTGTATTTGGGGGCAATACGCATACAGACAACACACGCCCTAATGGAGCAAAGTGCTATTCCAAAGACTTCTTAGCTTACAACCTTGGTGAGTTTCTTCCGCAAAAGAAGTTCAGATCCCCCCCCCCCCACACATACATTTAAAAAAAGACAGGTGTAGGTATGTTTAGATATAGTAGAACAGACGATGACAAATAAAATTTACCATTTTCCTCTTTCATTTATGATTATGTATTGATATGATAATTAGGATGACATCCTGGTCATAAGCATAGTGATGTTGATTTAGGTGATAATGATGTTTATCCTGATAATGACAGTGGAGATGATGGTGATAATAAAGGAGATGCTGCTGCTGATGATGATGATGATGATGGTGGTGGTGATGATGATAATGAGGATGAGGATGATGATAGATGGTGATGAGGAGAAGGAGGAGGACAAGATGATTACGAAGATAATGCTGATGATGAGGAGGAGGGCGATGATGGAGATGATGTTGATGAGAATGGAGATGTTGATGAAAATGGTGATGATGAGGAGGAGGAGGAGGGTAATTAGGATGATGATGATGATGGTTGTGGTGGTGGTGATAGTGATAGTGATAATAACGCAGAATGCAACAACCATGATGATCAAGATGATAATGACAGAGTTATGAATCTTTTTTCTAGAATGTGCAAGCTGGGAGCAGATGGAGATGACCACAGGGTTACACAATGAGATATCTCGCTTTGCTCACAGAGCATTCATCTATCAGGAATCCATGTGGATATACAGTGGATACAATGGTCTTCTCTCTACCAGTGCCTTATTATACATCCCAGGTACACTCTTTCATTCATTCATTTATTTGTTCATTTCAGTCAGTCATTCATTCATTTATTTCATTCATTTGTTCATTTCATTCCTTCATTCATTCATTTATTTCATTCGTTCATTCATTCATTCGTTTCATTCGTTCATTAATTCATTTCATTCGTTCCTTCATTCATTCATTCATTCGTTTCATTCGTTCATTAATTCATTTCATTCATTCGTTCATTTATTCATTTCATTCATTCGTTCGTTCGTTCGTTCATTCATTCATTTCTTTCATTCATTCATTCATTTCATACGTTTGTTCATTTGTTCATTTATTCATTCGTTCATTCGTTCGTTCATTCATTCATTCATTCATTCATTCATTTCTAAGTGATACATAGATTATTCAACCTTTACCGTTTTGGTTTCAAGAAATTTTAAACGACATGTATCCCACAAGTTTGATTGACGTTTTTTTCATGTTGGTCATAATACTGACAAGCTTGCTCTAGCAACCACCTGTATAGAAAGGCCGTCTGTCAATTCAAGACCTGGTTTGTTTCCTTTGACAGTGTTTCTCATTGAAACCTGTACAATCTTAACTTATACATAAAGACCACCTGCTTATATCAATTCCATTTCTTGTCTCCAGTGAGCAATCTTCAAGGGGAAGTTCATCCTGATATTATGTTGGTTTTAATGGAAGCAGAAAAATTTCAGCTTTTTTAATACCAGCTTATTATAAGGGTAGATTTCCATTTTTTGATATTTGCTAAAAATGAACTATTTTCATATATATTTCACCTATACCAAAGTTCTGATTTTTTGCTAGCAAAGTTAGCAATTATTAAATATCTTCTGTTGACTTAAATGTTGAAAACGGGGCTTTCAACGGTGCTAGTTCAAGTTTTTTGTTCACATTAAATGAATTGTGGGAAACTATCACAGGTCAAATAAATCTCAATTTATTTCTAACATCTGCTTTCTCCTGATTTCTAACGATTTTGCAGGGAATTGTTCTGTAATTACTAATTCTTCCGTGTGTGTAGAAGGCCTGCCTGGCCTTTGGTGCGTCTGGGATCTCGTTAGTGAATCCTGCGTGTCAGCAAACTCCGTCCCAGAGCTAGCAACTAACCACTCAACCTGCCCCATCGAAGAAGGTACGTCTTTTAAGAAACTCCAGGGGTGTGTTTCACAAAGATTCTAAGTCCAACTTAACTCTAAGTTGGACTTAAATATTATGGAGAGCCATTTGTAGCCTTATAATGAAATACTGTATATTAAAAAGCAAAAATTTAAGTATTTTTAGACTTTTCATAAATTTCACATCAAGAATATGAAATCTCCCATGATAATAGAAAACATGAACGATTTGAATCAACATTTTATGCCTTTTGAAATAACTTTTACAAAATATTATATATATGAAATTGAAAAGGTTTTATTGATTGCACTTCGCAGCCAGATGGCTGAATTATGAACAATTTACATTGGCAATGAATTATAATACATACAAATGTGGTTGACATTGTCACAAAGTATAATATACAGTATATAACAAAATGCATAACAAAGTTCATAACTAATATGACTAAGGCAATAACAGGCAAATTAATTCACGTTTAAAATATATTTTGTGAGGTGACACAAGAGTAGGTCAAAGGATGAGCAAGCAGGCCCTTTGCTCTTCAATACACGCTCTCATTCCTATACACGCTCCTATTCTCACTCCTGTACCTTGGGCACTCTCATAAACACTCACATTTACACTCTTATACACACTCCCATTCACACTCCCATACACTAGCTAACGGTCTGCTCGCTCATCCTTGGATTCTCTTGTGTCAAGGAGTGTCGTGTATTTCAAAAAATAAACAACAGAACAATTAAAGCTCCTTCCAGACTTTCGTAAATTGGGGAGAAATAAGCAAATGAATTAAAAACTTGAACACCATCTGATCTGAATTGCCATGTCATGATTGTTACAAAACCTGAAATAAATAATTCACCAATTGGTCAGCTAAGTCCAATAATATCATTCACTAGTAGAGAGCTCAAACAAAAGTGCTGCTGCCTGTTAGGCGCTACAACATAATCATGACATATTGGATGGTAAACATAAACATAAAGATAGTAGTAATAATAGAAAAAGAAAATTGCATGATATCTGATGTCATGGAATGCAGAAAAATGTATGCTAAGCCCTTCCAGAAAACCTTTTCCTGTTAGAACACTGCATTGTAACGATGATGGTTTTATATGTATATATATGAACAGCAAATGGTCTGTTTGGAGCCAGAAGGATGTTAACCCATATAATTTTGCACAGAGGAAACGCTGTCTGGCTCAAAACATTCTTTTACTCACAAAATTGTTTAATGTATGATTAATTCA
Organism: Strongylocentrotus droebachiensis; assembly: GCA_035222895.1. Taxonomy (NCBI): domain Eukaryota; kingdom Metazoa; phylum Echinodermata; class Echinoidea; order Camarodonta; family Strongylocentrotidae; genus Strongylocentrotus; species Strongylocentrotus droebachiensis. The sequence goes on along the minus strand of JAVYIG010003386.1, from coordinate 127,446 downwards.
TGGATAGATAGATTTTCACTTTCACAATGATATGCTGACTAATCTGACATTTGATGCTGTTCATAGAACATGAAAAATATGCCATCCTTCATTTCTTGTAGAAAATAACTGCTGAGGCTTTTGATCGTGTGTGTAGCTTGTGGAAGCGGGTACAGTGTTGAAGAGATTGATAAAAGACTGGTTACCATTTTTCTTCCATAGATCCACAGTGCGGTATGATCACCAACTGCCAATCCTGTGTTGAGGAACCAGGCTGTGGATTTTGCAATGGAAACTGCAGTAAGAAGTGTGCAAATGAGGTAAGATAGAACAAGCAATTTTTTATATTTTTACCTGTAGTTGTATGTACTGAAATCTTATATTGACTACCGGTATTGCTGATAAAATGAAAGAAGAGATGTATTTTTTATGCTGGTATTGATCTTAAGATAAAGTTTATTCTAATTTTCCCCATGTCAGATTAGCAAAGATTGTGAACCACTCACATTTTCTGTCTCCTAGAACGGTTGTTCCATTGAAAAAAATCCAAAGGGGGGCAGGGCCCACGATGGCAGACTTTACCCAAATGTCTGTGGGGTTAAAGAATTACCACTTGCCTTTTCTATGCAGACAACAAAGTTGATTTTTGTGTCGTCATCTTGAGATGAACTTTGTTCTTTTATTGCCCATATCAGATTAGCAGTCAAGAGTGTGAACCACCAACATGTTCTGTCTTCTACAACTGTCGCTCCTGCAATAGTCAGAACTACTGTCAATGGTCAAGTGGAAAGTGTCAACCTTCAACATCAGGAGGTGATTATGTCATGGTTATAGACTAATCATAGATTACCATGATCTTAGAACGTATATAATATGTAAAGAGGAAGCGGAGAAGGCGGAGGAGAAGCAGGAGAAGCAGAGAGAGAGAGAGAGCAAGAGAGAGCAAGAGAGAGGGAGAGAGGGAGGGAGGGAGGGAAGGAGAAAGAGAAAGGAAGGGGGGGGGGGGGGAGTGGCTAATGTCAACCATCAACATCAGGAGGTAACTATGTAATGTTTATAGACTATTGTAAATAACCATCTTACAACATATTGAACGTATAAAGAGGAGGAGGAGGCAAGAGAGAGAGGCAAGAGAGAAATGAGGGGTGGCTAATATCGCCCATCGACTTGAGGACGTTACTTTGACATGATTAGTAGATTCAAATAGTAGAGAAAATGTCTGAGAACATATAGGGAGGGAGATGGAGAGAAGGAGGGGGAGAGATAGAAAATAAAAGGGAGGGGGATGGTGGTGTAATGTCAACCATCAACATCAGAAGGTAACCAGTGCATGAGTAGAAAAGTCAGTATGATAAATTTGATAAGTACAAGTCTATTGTATAGTTTTCAGTCGGCTGACAGTATCTTGCATTGTCAATGACACCAGGACAGCCACTGACATAAATACCTTTTTACAAAAGTTTTATGCTTGGATTAACCAACTGAGTAGGTACAGGTTTTTTTAGAAAGAGCGATAAGTTCATTTTCATTTGCGATGTTTGAAGCAAGTAAATTAAAATGATATGTGTTATGTATATTTGCGTACAGGTAATACAGGGTCATGCAGTGAACCATGCGGTTTATTTGATTCCTGCTCCTCGTGCCTGTCAGACAATAGCAACAGCTGTATGTGGTGTCAGAGTCAGGAACGATGTGTGGATTCCACCACCTACATGACATCATTTCCATTTGGTCTGTGCCTGGAATGGAGAACCAATGTAGAGAAATGCCCAAGTGAGTAAACCTCTTTGTTTTGTATGTCTGTTTTGTCTGTCTGTCTGTCTGTCTGTGTGGATTGCCACCACATACTTTTGATTTGATTTGATTTATTTATTTCTGTTTGATTTTCTTTTTCTTTTGCATTTTTACAAATATATAACAAACAAATATTGCAAATTTACACATGACAAAAGAATATATGTAGAATAAAGTAAGGCTGGCTGAACTAATCGAAAACATCATACAGGAGGGTTGACAAAATAAGCAAAGCTTGATAGTATGACTACCCTCAAAGGATACATAATAATACAAATATGGAGAAACAAAATATTGGTAAAAGGGGAAAAAGACAAAAAAAATAAGAAAAAAGAAAGAGGGGATGCACATCAATATTTACAGACTTATGTGGTAGTTGGATTTCAATTTGATATAAAAAGATTTAAAAAAGAAAAATGCAAATTTGAATATGTCGTTTCCATTTGATCTGTGCTTGTAGTAGGAGGGGACCAATGTAGAGAGATGCCCAAGTGATGAGATCAATTTGTGCTTCTTACTAGCTGTGTCATCTCTCTTTCTAAGCATCTTTTTTTATAAGTTTCTGTCTCTCTATCTCTCACTTCCTCTCTCCACCCCCTCTCTTTCTTTTCACCCATTCTTTTCTTTATCTATTTCTCTCTTGATCTCTCCTCGTCTCTCTACCCATCTCTCCCCATCTTTATTTTTCTGCCTACTACTCTCATACAATGTTTTTTTTTTTTTTTTTTTTTTTTTTTTTAGTCTTAAAGGCATGTGTCATTCATTTATGAATATTTACGAGTTCTCTTGATATAGTCTTTCATGAAGTATTTACTTGACTTCTTTGATGATTCCTTTCATGATTTCCAGCTTGACCTAAGTTACAGGTAACTTGATAATATGTCAATTCAATCCCTTTCTACAGGAGATCTGTTTTCAATTCAGTCTTCTGTAAAACATACACTCCTCTATCTTAAAATGTTGTATTGTATTTTCTATCATTTGTATTTTCACTGTCAAAAAAGCCATTGGGAGCAAAATTTCTATGTAATGTTTGAATGCATGGACCAGTAAAATAATCTTCAATCTTGAATTTCTTTCTCCTTTCCTCCAAGAAATCTGTACCAACTACCAGACGTGTCAGGAGTGCCAGGGTGACCCTGCCTGCGGTTGGTGTGATGGAGGAAACAGGGACGGCCTAGGGGCATGCATGGAAGGCAGTTACACGGGACCGGTCAACACCGCACTCGAACCCGTCGTCGTCGACTACGGCATGTGCCCCGCCCAGAGGTGGTATTTCGTCCAGTGTCCGTGTAAGTTGGCATCTGAAACCTTGTCCATTTTTTTCAAATTTTGTTGAATGTTATAGAATGTCAGAAGTTCCAAAACTCAATATTCTAGTAAAAATTGTAGACTCTCTGAATAGTAATCCATAATAGGAGTACATGCATCAAGTCTAGTTTGTGAAAATGGTTTAAACCTCACTTTTCTCATTACATATTCCCAGTCACTTAGGTTGCCTCATTAACAAAAATGAAAAAACAATAGTGCATGACAAAGGAACTCTTTCAGAGTTAGATTGGAATGAGAAATTAGAAAGAATTGATGTTATTTATTGTTGTGAGGTTTTAGGATTTAGAGTATTCATTCAGTGTATTGTCAGACAAAACAACTTATTATGATTCAGTTGAATAGAACCAGTCATGGTGTAGTCCAGTAAGTCAGTTTTAGACCAATATTAAACGAACCTGTAAAAAGTGAAATCTTGTTCCTTACAAGATCACTTAAAGGCACCGTTTGACAATGTTAAATCTGAGATGCATGGCCCTACGTGTTATCAGTGTCTGTTATATGGTGTAATATTGAAGCCTTAATAAAATAGCGCTTCAAAATGATCATGATGTGCCTCAAAAATAAAAATCTTTGAGTGACCGGTTTTACCATACTCATTTTCCCCAACAGACTGTAGTGCTAAGAAAAACCGTTAGGAAAACAGAGGCATTGAAATTGGTCTAAGACTGTACTGGACTACATCTCAGATTGAGAAATATGAATGTTTAATACTAGGATTGTTCATTTGTTTGTTATGTGTTTGCATGATGCATGCTGCATGGGTATCATTCAATTGCATTCTGTCATCATGCATCTTGTTCCCCTAACTTTTTCAAGCCCAAGTAGTTGCTCTATTCATATTATGTTAATTTTTGAGGTTATGCTATATCATTCACTCATCATTTCTTTTACCCTATTATACTTATTTCTTTCTTAAAATTTCATTAAATATGTGATACCCTATGCATATTCTGTTATTTCATACATTTGTTCCTGGCATTGGAGTCTAACGTAGATAGCATAATTCAAAAGTCATTTGAATTTTCCAAAGTAAATCTGATTATTTCTATCCCTGGGATGCCAAAACTATTTGTGTGTAGCTTGTTCATATATTTATTTAACTCTCCTACTCAAACATCATTGATTTTGATTTTAGAATGTCTTGGTATTTCTTCCTGTCTTCTGCTCTCCACTTCCTTCTCCCTTATCTCCCTTTATCTGTCTGTGACTGTCTATCTTTCTTTCTGCTTTTTTTCTGTATCTCTGTATATCTCTCCCTTTTCTTGTCCTTATCTTTTTCTTTTTTTTCAATTCCTTCTTTGCATTATCCTTTTCTACCACCCTCGCTCTCTCTCTCTCTCTCTCTCTCTCTCTTTCTCTCTCTCTCCATCTTTCTTTCTCTCTCTTTCTCTCTCTCCTTCTCCCCTTCAATATATCTTTCTCTTTCCAATTAATTTCACCCATGAATGTTGCTACATTGATAAATCTTTGTCATATCAGATAGATACTTTCTCTTTTGTTTCCTTCATCGTGATCATTTCATATTATAGATTTCAGTTTTCTTTTCCTATCCTAATCCTAATTGCAAACTATTTATACCAATGAGTAGTCACAATTTTGCATTTCATTATGAACAATGCTCCTATCTTTTTTCTCTGCTTTCATGAGTATTATAACAAGTTGTCACACATGCAATGTGTTGCTTATCATTATTTCAGTTTCCTCCATGAAGCAGTTAAGAAATTTAACCAACATTTGAAGTTCATTTTTTATGTTTTTTAATGATTTTATATGATTTTTGCCTTGTTTGTCATTTTTTCATTTTCATGTATATCATTTGAAAGTTACAATGTACACCATTTCATTTCCATCACCGCTAGTTCCACCAGTTTTATTTTGAACCATTTATTATTTCTTGAATCAACTTTTAGAAATACTTGGAACGTTTGTGATTAGCTGCTGAAAATGTCATTTTGTTCTTTTCTTTATTTTTTATCTTTTGTTTTCTGTTTTTTGTGCCTTCGATTATCTCCTTCCTCCTGGATTCCGTCCGTCCGCTGTCCTTGATCCTCGGTCCGTCCGAACTCCATCATTTGTATTCCCCAATCTCCTCCTGTTGGATTGAATGAATCGTGTACACAAACATAGCATGCCAGTGCAATGGTCACAGTACGTGCCCGAAAAATTCGTCTGAGTGTGGCTTGTGCCAAGACTACACAGAAGGTGCGACAATTTCAAAAGCTTTTGTAGTTTTTACAGTTTTATCAATCAATGTTTTTTGTTTTTTTACAAGCTTTGGAATGTTTTGCTTGATTTGTGTTAAAAATAGTTGGAATGATTGTTTCAAATTTCTCATGCTTTTGATGGCAGTGCTGTGTTTTTAATACAAGTTCTTTCCCGACAGGTATATAATTTGGCATCTTGTGAAAGATAAATGATCGTTTATCTTTTGTGAACTACATATCATCCCAATATAATAAAAAGACCCATTTTAATCCCAAAAGGTTGAAATCACTGTTTAAAAAAAAAAGTTTTTAGTATTTTATTGCAAAACAAATTAGTGAAATATTTTCGGACTGCACATTGTAATTTTTCTCAGAATTTAAAACTTTGAATTTCACAAGAAATTATTATTTCTGAGCTTCACTCCTTGTCAAATAAGGGAAATGAGAGAAGATACAAGGGGATACATATAAGTGTAGGAATTGGCTGAAAATCATAATCACAAAATCAAATACTGCAAAAAATATCAAAATGCGTTCGGCTAGATATTACATGTACACTGTATACAGGGTTAAGGAGGTAATAAATGAATCTGCTGTATTATTAAAAAGAATTTCCTTTCAAACTTTTTTACCACTGGCTTTCTGGTATTGACTATAATTATATGCACCGCATTTGTAACCTCTCTTTATCAAAATACTTGTGTATCTTTCTCTTATAGACTTCTTGCACTGAAGCTTTGATGTGATCTTGCATTTGTAGTTGACAAGCTTAGTTAGGTCTTCAATCTGAAAGCACTATACTACATCTACTTTTGTTTGAACTTTCATCTTGACATGGTTATGAAAGTGATTGCATTGTTTATGAAATTTTCTTTCTGTAAGAAAGTATGAAACTTTTTTTAAAGTCTTCAACTTTTAGTATGGAGGATAACTTTTTATTTCCTACAAGAACAAGAATGGTATAAAAATGAAATTTCACAATCAAATTTTCACAAAGAAATTTTACAAGAAATTCTCATATGAGGGTAAGGTTTTTTGTTAAAAATAATTTCTCCCATTCATACAATTTTACTTCTTAGGCTGAATTTGCAACTTTTTTTGTTAAAGTCATGTACATGTAGTACCTTTATGAAGTACAAGAACTGATTAGTATGTAAAGGGCCTTGTATTCAGTGGAAAGTGTACTCTATGAACTGCTTGTGTTATTACATGGACTGTTTTAATTACTAATTGAAGGCACATGGACAAATTGAATGGAGATATATTTAGTATATTGCTGTGGGCATAGCATACATAATATGCCTGCTGCATGGAAAATCTAGACAATATAAAAATCCATTTCGTCTTGCCTCAGAGACATAAATCAGACTCTTAAATTGGAAAATGTAGTGAAACATTGATATTAGAAATTTAGTCATTTTGCGTACACACATGTACATTTAACCTATCGCTGTTTCATCTCTTGAATGGCTTCTTTTAAAACTGATTTGCCTTATTTTCTATATTTTGTTTCAAAAGTTTGTTTGGTATGCATTGTGCCTGAATATTTTAGAGTGAACTCCTTTTTTCAATTTGTGATATACTGTATGAAATGATTTAATTTGTTTTATTTGACACAATTTAAGTTTCTTTTAAAGATATTTTTTCTGTTTAAAAATGTTTGGGAATGAATGGAGTTCAGCCTTTAAAAAAAAGTTTTGAAGGTTTTTCTTTTATAATAATGGGAATAATATTGATGCTTCTCAAACTATTATGTTGATCAGTTGAATAATGATATTGAGAATAAAGTATTGGTTTAATATTTGAAAATTTAATTTTATATAAATAATATACCTCAGAAATATAATGTAAATCTAATATATGTATTAACAAATGAGAATAAGATGAGAAGAGTTGGGAATGCTAAGAATCTTTAGTGGTAAGGAACTCTTGAGGCTGTATTCCCAGAATTAAAGATTGCCTGAATGATTGCAAATTGAATTTTAAAAATGGTCTTAAAATCATTTATTTTTAGAAAGTGACACTGGATCCCATTTATAACCAAACTGTCTTAAACTTATATTTTGTTTAAGTTATACACTGTGCATTATCAATATGAAATATATATTTGTTTACATTTGCAAGCCTACACGTAAGTAATCCAAATCTTCCAACGCTCTCTTGCCGTAAATTTCATCGCTCTGCTTTTATTTTTCTCCCAGGTGAGAAGTGCGATACCTGTCAGCTCGGCTACTACGGTCGACCGCAGAACGGCGGCGAGTGCAACCCCTGCTCATGCAACGGTCACTCGGACATATGCCACCAGACCACTGGACAGTGCTACTGTGATGCTAAGGGAGTGACCGGCAACAACTGCGACAGGTGAGGTCAAGGGTTATGTGTGAGCAGAGATAGTGATTAGAGTTTGTGTCTTCTCTCTTGTTGCTGTTACAAAATGTGATTTATGTGAAAACTACTTTTCATTTTTAGGAATTACTTTATAGGCCTGGGGAGTGTTTCACAGAGACTAAGATCATCCTTAAGTGGGAGTTAACTATGGCAGGTTGTTCATGCCACTGTTTCCTCTCACGATTTACTGGCATTGGTCAAGGATGTGCAAATCATGGTCACAAATCTACAGAATTTACATATTTTGATGATACATTATTGAAGGAAAAAAATAATGTCTAAAGATCATAATGGTTACGGTGAGAGCAAACAGTGGCATGAATGGCCTGCCATAGTTAAGTCCAACTTAGAGTCAATCTTAGCCTTTGTGAAACACTCCCCAGTTTTGCCTTTGTTGTTCTCACCACATTTTGGGTAGTAAATGTTTCTTTTTAATCTTTGCTATATATATATATACACACACACACATGTTGATTGTATTTCTTTGATTTTTTATTTAAACCAAATGTGGAAATAAACTAGAATTGAATTGTTATCAATTGAGTACAATGACTTGCATTTTATCTTTTCATTCTTTTCGATAGATGTGAAACAAATGCCAAGTACTATGGGAATCCTATAAATGATGGCTACTGCTATTGTAAGTATGAATTTAAATTTTTCTTTCCTACCAGTATTATAGTACAGGCATCACTGTTTGGATGTTTGTCAGAGAGGGGGGGGGAAAAATCAAAGAATGTACATGTATGTGTTGTTGTATAGGTTTCATATGTGATGAAAACATTTCACTACTAGGACATACACTGTATGTGATATATTCATAATTCCTGCAAAGTTCTACAGAATTTGATGATGGCTGCAAAAGGGATACACGACCTTTAAGGAATATTTAGATGCTTTACACTTTTCCTTATTTGGATATATTACTAAAAAAAAATTAAAAGTAGGTGTAGGTTACTATTTAACACAGTTGTCTAGTTAATAAATGCCATCCTAATGTTGAAAAAGAGGTGAAATTGTAGTCCAGAAATTCACTTAATAATAATAATAATAATAGGCATTTATATAGCGCCGTCAATCTAGACAATTCTATTCCATGGTGCACAAATTAATTATTACCCTGGCTGTAGCCTAGCTGCCATTACAGCACTCTAGCATTTCAAAGAATTAATTCCTGCCAGGTACCCATTTACCTCACCTGGGTCGAGTGTGGCAAATGAAGATTAATGCCTTGCCAAAGGACATTAGTGCAGTGCCGGGGATCGACCCACGACCTTTGAATTTCAAGTCAAGTGCTTAAACCACTCAACTACATCACTTCTACTTATCCATTGTCACTTAATTTTATTTTTACAGACAAACTCTTGATGAATTGGCAATACACCTTCAATCTTTCTGATGAGGAGGATAAAAACCACACCCGCATCGCTATGATGACTGCCCCCAACAGTCCAAACCGAGATATTGAGTTCATTCTTCGTGTTGACAGCCCAGTCTACCTCAACATTACATACACTGCAAGTAAGTCGTAATTGAGAGACCAATGGTGAGAGCAGCCAGTGGCATGAATGGCCTGCCATAGTTCAAGTTCAACTCAAAGTGGATCTTAGTCTTTGTGAAACACCCCCCTAGTCTTTTCAGTGTCAAATTTTGTTAAGTGAATTTTATTGTATTTGTTCACTTTTGTCTTGGAGCCAGAAGGGTGTTAACTCTGTAAAATGATAGGATATTAATGCCCTTCTGGCTTCAAACAGATAATATGCATTCTTGAATTTTGGTGTCTATAATTGTTTTCAAAAACTTGTAAACGAAACAAATCATTAATGCAAGTGAGATACTGTATGAATAGTTTTTAAAGCCTGTCTGCTCTATTTTGCCCATGAGAGATTAGACCTCCCAGCTTGGTCACTGATAGGTGGTTATCTCGTCAAATCAAGTCTCAATTAACATACAAAAAAGGGGAACATGTGGGACCTATATAGAGGGCACGAGTAGCTGTAAGTAGTGTAGTCCCGCTCAATAGGAAGACATATAAAATAAGTTTTAGCTTGACTATCTGAACACAGTTTATGTTAAAAAAATGAAACCATCATTGCATGTTGTCTTGTTGCTGCTTGCCTTGTAGAAGACGTCGAAGGGGAGCAAACGGTGGTTGATGGAATGTACGTTGAATCCACGTACCGCCGAAAGCTGTCCCGTTACGAGTACGACTTCAGCATGGAAGGCAACACAACTTTCTACTTCTACCTCTCCAATTTCACAACGCCCATGTCATTTGAGGTCAGAGACATTCTTTTTTTCTATCAAATTGAAGTGAATATAGTCATTATTAGGCCTATAAAAAAAGAAGTTGTATTGCCCTTTAGATGCCAAAACATGGGTCTGTCTGTCGGAAAATGCTTTAATACATTTTTTTCTCTAAAAAAACATTGATTTTTTTTTAATTTTCTATAAAGCCGACCTTAGATTTCAAGATTTTGGGGTTGGTCGCAAAAGGCAATACAACATCTTTTTTGTAAGGCCTTATCTACGTTTGGGAAACACACTGAAAATGGGAAATTTGAAGTTTATAGGTGCCATGGAAATATGAAATCATGTTAAGTTTTCAATGCCCATTTCTTTCATTTGAGATCAGAGACATTTTTTCTTACGAAATTGAAATGAAGTTACTCGATTGTCGTCAATATTCTGGAAATATAATTTCCTCGGGAAGGAATTCCATTCCAGGCTTGATGCCTTTTCATTGTATGCACTGTGTGAATTGTATTCATTTTCTCTTTAAATTCTAGTATGATCTAATTCATACTATCCCCATGTAAATGTGAAAATACAACAGTAACAAATCAACAACAATTACTAAATAGTTAAATAAATTATTGACTCAGACAGAAAACTTACAAACATTGAAAACATTAACAAAATGGGTTCAGATATTCTGACAGAAATATTAGCATAATTTACCCCTCCCCCTCATAACAAGTACATGTATAAGCCCACGTCCCTTTACAAATTGTCCAGCATTGATATTTGTTATAAATATATATCGGTATTGCATTTTGCCTTTTTTTAATTAATTTTGCCCCCTGTTAATTTGGTTTGACCCCTTCCTCTCAATCTATTCAACCTTATTTTAGTTCTGGCCTGATTGCTAAAACCTCTAAAGTGACATTGAGCAAAAGAAAGTTGTTGCATGATCTTATTTGAGCCTTGCTCTCTTTCTATGTAAAGGAAAATCCAACCTTAACAATATTTTACAAAATAGAAAGCAGAGAATCAGAGAAGCGGAATTGTGAAAGTTAGAACAAATTCGGACCTGAATTAAGAAAGTTATATTTTTTGTCTGTTTTTCTTCTGTATCTGCTTTCATGCAAATTAAGTAATTATGAAGGTTGGATTTCCCTTTAAAAAGTGTCAAATTATTGGGAAACATCTCATTTTGTTGGATATCTTTTGCTCGATGAGAAGTTACCAAGTGTTGCAATTTATGCCTTTCCTTTGATCTATTTCTGATATACATGTTTATACTCTTTACGTGCTTAAAAATGAATAATTGCATGAAAATGATGTATGTTTTTCCCCTCCGTAAAACAGGCAGGTCCATTGATCAGATGTCAAAGAGTTTCATTGAATCATGGTATCAAATGCATTTGATGGCAAAAGTTATGATGCTGATGATTATGAACATAATATGGAAGATTATGATATTAACATGACAAAATGTTCAATAGCTTTGAATCTTTGTTTCTTGTTGAATCGACTTGTGTTTTCTCTCATTTTAGAATATTTTAGTGATGTATTTGAGATGTTCTTTGCTGAGGAAGAAAGATGGTTCATCACTGCATGAACAACAAAGCTGTCTTCAAAGCTAGCATTATCTGGTTATGCTAGAGATTTTTTTTTTTGTCAATTTCTATTTCTCTTGTCTTTCTTTCCACTGAATGCTTTTAAGGAAATCATCATCATTTCATGCCTATACCTTGGAAGGAGGCATTTAAAAACTGATTTGCCTCTCGTTGACATTAGGATGAAGAATCCATATTGGGACACATGTTTAGTGGCGTTGTACAGCAGTTGACGAACATGGACAAGCGAAAGACTCTTCTGGGTCAAATTGATTTTTTATTGACGACCAAAATTTCCACAAATTGAATTTAAAGCATATCTATCAGTCACTTGGTTCACATTATTGACTTCATTTTATTAATCTCAAATGAATTGATATTGCCCCTTTTTACGATGCCCAGAACGCCTTTTCAAGTATTAACTGATGTTAATTAGTATTAAATACTCCATGAGGCCATTGTTATGAAGTGAATAAGTTGTTAACATTTGACTTGACAACTGAAAACACCACTCTTAATAGCTTTTCAATGGTTTGTCTCATCTGAATTTGTTCCTAGTGCTATGTACATCTTGACTTGACTGACATTGCTATCTTTACTATAGCAAAGCTTCAAATGCAACAGGATATTTGGGCTCTTTCAATACACTTGTTATTGTTGTCATTTGAGCTGTAACGTGTCTTTTTAAAATCTTTCTTGGAGGAGTTGTGTTGTTCATATTTGCCATCATTACGTTTTGATGATGATGAGAATGGTCGATGATACCATCTCTTACTATCTATCTATCTTGGTGCCCTCTTTCTTTCCTTATGTATATCTTCTGTTGCTACTTTGTCCCATGTTCATGTATGTTGCTGTTCCTTCTCTTCTTTCTCTGCCCATCTCTACTGCTATTAAACACTATTTCTTAGTGTTAATATACATATACCTCTTTTGTCTTTGTACAATTATTCACATTTTTAGTCAGGATCTCTGCCCTCTCTTTCTCTCTCTCTCTCTTTCTCTCTCTCGCTTTCTCTCTCCTCTCTCTCTCTCTCTCTCTCTCTCTCCCTCTCTCTCTCTCTCTATCGCTCTCTTCATCCTCTCTTCTTTCTCTCATTCCCCCCCCCCCAATCTCTTTCTTTTCCCCTCATAAGCACTCTCGCCTCTTATTTGAACTTCACACACCTTCACTTGCATTCTCCCAAACCACTGAGCTTCTATCTACCGCAGCATGTTCTCACTTTGCCATCCTTTAGGTCTCTTCAGCGATTACCCAGCCTGATACAGGTATCTTCATGCGGATGTACACAGAGACTATCCCAAGCCGTGTGAACACTCCCACTGTGACATACCTCACCGAAACACAGTCACCTCCTGATCAAGAAGGTCACTGGAGGTTTTCCTTCTCTTCCACAAGATATAAACTGACCATCAGTGTGATGGCTATAATCATAGGCTTTTCATGCCTTGTGTCTGGGATCAGGATATGTTGTGATAGAAACTTCTTTCGGCAGCGTTCGGGTCGGCGGGTAAGTCCCGATGGGTGTATAAAGGGTGTGTTCTCACGAAACCTCGTCTCCTGGCATCCGGTTCACTGATCCATATGATTCACTAATGCTCTGGATAAATCATGTGTCAAACTGTTTCTCTTCCTCGCAGTCTCTCTCCTTCTTTCACCCTCTGTACCTTTCTCCCACTCCCACTTTCTCTCTCCCTCTCATTTTTTCTAATTGTCTTAACAGGTTCTTTGTGGTCTTGCACTTTATACCTTGAAATCATAAGTACATGTAATAACCTGCTATGGACATGTTGGTTGATATATTTTATGCCAAATTATTAAACATTGCCATGTTGACCAACTGTTCATATCTCCTCCCCCATTTGTATTATACCATATGTACTACATGTACCCTATCTTTTGAAGGGTTACAATTGATCTTGATTCACATGAAGTCATCCAATCAATTGCAGCTACAAAATTGCTTACTTCTTATGCCAAGAATTGTGATTGGTATCAAACTCTACAAGTTCTTCACACCTTGATGGCTTCTGTTGATTTGACATTTTTTATCACCTAATTACTTAACAAGGTATTCTTGAAAACTGTTTGGTTAATTGCCAACTATTAAAGGCCCACTGTACTACTTGTAGCTACAGTAGTTGCTCCCTCTATATAGAAAACAATGCCTAATCGGTGACAATTGGTCCCCCATGATCCTCTTTTTCTTATGTTAACTGAGAGCTGAGTTGATGAGATAGCCACCTGTAAGTGACCTTCCTGGGTGATGTAATCCCTCCTAGCCAAACTAGTACAGACGGCCTTTAAGGTCCTTTTTGTTAATATTTGTATCTCCCGTAAACTCATCATCGTTTAGCTTCTGTATTTTCCAATCCTGTGGAGTTGAATGCTTCATTTCCATTGTTGCCCTTCTTCAAGGCTTCTGATCTTCAATATCTGCCTGGGTGAGATCAGATGCTCTCATACATGTATCTTCTTCTCGTGTCTCCTTCTTGATTTGGCAAAATCTGCCACAGAGTTTTGGACATTTCCTGTAAATTGTCCTGTAAAATATAGAGTACTAAGCCCTAGACAGCTGTAGAATGGACCCATTGGAATTCTAGTCAAATGAAAAATGAAATCGTCAGTGGGTTGATAAAGAGCAGAGTTCTGGAACCATTTCCCCTCTCTTCATTCTGACATTGGACTTGTCCTTCTTTTTAATACTGGATTAGTTGGACAACTTTAAGGTGGGTCTCCAGGACACTCAGCCTGGAAGTTCTGTCAAAAAGAGTTGGATCACTGAGATGGCACACATTTCTGTGGTGCCCTTTGGCTTTATGGACCCATGTTTGTTGTGGTTTGGTTGTTCTGCAGAAGGTCTCCTGTCAGGTTGTTCTTTGCATGGCCAAACACAAGACAGCTTGTACCTGCCACCTGACGAATCTTGCTGATCAGGTTCAAAGACATATCACATGCACTTTACCAAATAAAATTTGTTCATGTCTGTTTAATAGCCTGTTCAGTCTGACGCTCTGAGCCCTCCTAATATTGATATTGAGATAGTTCCATCTTTCTCTAGAACTACTTTATAGAAAACTCCAACTGTGTCTCTTAACATCAAGGTGCCTGTTCCAAGGAGGAACCACTTTTGGACGTTGAAGTTTAGCAAGAGCATGGAGTGATTTGTTGTCCTCTTTAGTTCTGGTGGTTATGCTTAGTCTGTTCCCAAGTGGAGGTAGGATGTGCTTTTATTTGTTCACTTTTAAAAGAAAAGGAACTGTTAATGCTTCAATTAAACAAGAAATGCTTGCTGATCTGACCAAAGGCATATTGAATTCCTGTAAGTTTCTCCAAACTAGATAGTCCCCTCACTTCTGTGACCTGTTAGTCCTGTACCCTTTCCTTTCTTTCCTTTCTAAGACCCATTTCGCTATAAATCCTTCATGTACTTTTGATACATGTAGCTCTGCCTAGAAACGAAAGACTGTGTATCAGAAGGTCCACCATGGGAAGATGATCAACGAGACATTGAGGGCTCGCACATTTTTGTGATCCTCTTTGGTATATCCCTGGTGTTCATGGCTATTGTTGTCCTGATTTCCTGCGGACTGTTGCTAGGCAGGATTGGCCTTAACCTGCACAACAGAAGGCTCGGACGGCGGGTAAGTGGCGACGGCGGACTAGGGTTCTCTTTGCAAGCTCTGTTCTGCTGGCTATCACTGACATATGGCTACCACTGACAAATGATCAAATATACAAGCTCTAACTTCCCTCTGTCTGTCCTTCTCTTTCATTCTCACATGCGATTTGAATCGTGTTTGCAGTCCAAATAGTCAGATATTTTGGCATGTTGTATCAAATCTTGCGGAGCTTTGATAGCTAAGTGAGATATCATGTTACTATATAAGGCCTTGTTCAGATATTAGGCGAACAAGCCTTAGTGTTTCAAAGCAAGTCATGACATCTCGTGCCATATGGACAGCAAACATGATTTTTAATAGCATACGATTAGTATCATACCAAACCATATCCCCATCCTGCTGTAGACTCTTCTTTGTAATTTTTCCTCTCATTAGCAGGAGTTCGCTGTGAGCATTAACAATCAGAATCATGATATTTCAGCCTACATTACTGATATGTCTTGATTATGGTATCTACCTGGTGACTAATACTCTAATACTCACTCTTACTACTACTTTTGAGGATGTCAATTCTCAAATATTCAACTATGATATCAACTCTTATGTATTTTACCTTAAGTCTTTGGACTCTAATGTCTTAATAGGATCATGGAAACCTACTCTAAACCTTTGCTCAGGGGATAAAGCTCAGTGAAGAAGCCTGGGAAGTTTTCTAAAGGCACTATTTTATTGATTGGCTCTTTTTAATTTGAAGTCGGTTTGAAGGTCACAAGAAAGTGAGATCATGAATACTAAGTCAGTGGATACATACACTAGAACGATGTGGTCTTAAGCCATTTGGTGTTATTGCAGTAAACGTTTTCTTCATCTTCACCATTTTTAATCCAGAATTTTGTAATATATTCCTATCCAGTGGTTTTGTATCACTGATGTGATTCAGCAACTTTGATTGCTATTTCACTTTTTGCAATAAACCTTTTTGTTCAGTTGTTATGAATGAATGTGTATGATAATTGATGATGCTGTCTACTAGTGTCTACTAAGTGCAAAATATAGGTGTACGTTATCACACATATTTCCTTTTACAGTAATTTTGATACTATTTCTTCCCTTAATTAAGAAGTGACATACACCTGTACATGATGTGTCTTTTTTGGATATTTTAATAACTGTTTCATCTTGGGCTCTCTCTCCATATTGTGTACAGCATTGACAAGTTGTATAAAATATTTGAAAGAAAATTGGTTGACCGTCTCAATTTGAATTATCTGAGTGCCTTGATCAGAGATGAATAGATCTGGATTTGTTCAGTTATCTTGTGTGTTTTCTAGCATGATTTTTTTTGTGTGTCCAAATCTGGGAGCAATTTTGTGTTTGAATAACTTATTTACTGAGAACCAGGAGATGTTTGAAGGAAACCTCACTCACTTGGCGGGGTCATCTTCAAACTCAAAGACATCTTTGGGTTTCTTGGGCTCATGCCAGGCACTCAGGCACTCAGCGCGAAAATAACAGCATTTACAGTACATAATGAATTCTTGTAAGTTCTTCAAACTAGAAATTCCTGTATGACTCGTTAGACCAAGTCCTATACGCTTTCTTCCCTCTTCTATAAAGACCCATTACGCTATAAATCCTTCATGTACTTTTGATACGTGTAGCTCTGCTTAGAAACCAAAGACTGTGTGTCAGAAGGTCCACCATGGGAAGATGATCAAGGAAACATTGAGGGATCGCACATTTTTGTGACCTTTGCTGTAGCCCTGGTGATCTTGACTGTCGTTGTCATGTTCTCCTGTGGAATGTTTCTGGGCAAGATTTGCTTTAACTTTCACAACAGAAGGCAGGGACGGCGGGTAAGTGGCGACAGACTTCTGCAAGCTCTGTTCTGCTGGCTATCACTAGCATATTGCTACTAGCGACATTAAGCTCTAAACTCGCTCTGTCTCTCTTTCTCTTTCATTCTCACATGAATTTTTTTGTAATTTTTTCTTCCATTGGTAGGAGTTCGCTGTGTGCGATAACAATCATAATCATGATATTTCAGCCTATATTACTGATATATATCTTGATTATGGTATCTCTCTTTACCTGGTGGCTAATACTCCAATACTAACTGCTTCTACTTTTGCGAATGTTCATTCTCAAATATGATATCAACTCTTGCGTACTCCATCAAAAATCTTTGGATTCTAATGCATTCATGGGATCATAGAAACCTACCTTTGCCCACGGGACAAACATCAGCAAAGAAGCCTGGACAGTTTTGTAAAGTCATTAGTTTGGGGATTTGCTCTTTTTAATTTATCTATACTTTATGTTTGCGTTTTGAAGGTCATGAGAAAGTGAGATCATGAACAATAATTTTGGAATAAACCAATAACAGTAGTTAGGTTGTTATGAATGCTATTGGGATTATATTGAAAATTAGACTGAATGAATGTGTGTGATCGTTGATGATGGTATCTACTGTGTGCAGAATAATTTGATGGTAATTTCGATACTACTTCATCCCTCAATTATTTAAGCAAAAAATTAGCATAATGTAAAGTTTCTAAGCACGACATTGGCATCGCCATTATCTTGAAAACATGAGGTACTATGCAAAATCGTTTGGGTAAGGTTTCCCGTAATAACTCTATGTAAAAGTGTATATACAGGTAAATAAACGAAAGTAGCGAATGTGTTCATTATACGATCTATCCGCAAGTGAGTTAAGGCTGGCTCTCGGCAAGTGATATTACTCCTCTAGAATTCATTATTGAAAGATGCCAGGTTTTTCTTGAGAAATACATTTAATTTAATAGCATTTATTGTTCAATTTCTGGAAATTGGTTCTTTTTTTCTTTTCTTTTCAATCTGATTTAATATATAGTTATGAGGGGATACCCTTTATAAAGATAGTTGATATTGTCTTGGTCAAGTGGCTTGCATCTTCATCTACATCTACATCTTCACGGTTGATTTGCACCGGGATGTAGAACAAAAAATTGATGACATGATCGAGTCTGCAGTACGCACTCTTCTCTTCTCAGACTTTAATTCTATCTTTGTCTTAACAGTAAGAAAATCACATGTCTTTTACCATTTTGTTTCTCCTTTAGGTCTTTTATTTGTCTCCCTATTTATAATGTACTGTCTATAATCTGAAATCGTCTATTATACTTTCTTTCAATATTTTCTGTTATTTTTTTTAGGGGGGTGCAGATTTATTAAATACATATTTTTGTAATAAGCTATGTTTTTAGCCTTCATTTGAGAGTCTTTATTATGTAAATTTTATTTCTATTATAATACTTATTAATTTTATTGTTTTGCTTTACATAGCCTGACATTTTCAGAATTATTTCATTAAATGATATCTCCCCAAACTAGTTGCTTTATACCATGAAGGTGAATTGTTTTATTTTGAGTCAAATGCTGATCAGCCCCAAATTGCTTTCCAACTGAACTCTGCCTATCCTGACCCAGATCCCCCTGCAGTACAGCGGTGACTTCCAGGACGTTCTTGAAGCCTTGATTGTCTTTGTCTCATGCATGGTGCTCCTACTCGGTATCATGACGTTCACCTGGCGCATCTACCAGCACCTAGAGATCCGGCGCCTCCGACAGGTAGCGTAACCGCACCCGGGCGGGGCCACCGCCTACCGGTGCATTCACGGACCTCGCATGGCACGTTTTCCAGAGTATCTTATAGAGAATGTTCTCCTGCACAACATTGCATTGAGGAAATCTTCTTGACCTTACTAACTGTTTTATTATCCAACTTTTAATAATACAGAGCACCGTCTAATCAACTGCATGGTATCAAAAAAACACAAGAGCATAGCTCTCTACTGTATTCAAAACTCGTTTATTTGAGCAAGTTGAAATATGATTTGTCTTTTTGCCTTTCCCTTTTCCCCCCTTATGCCTATCGCATTCGCTAACACGTCAGGTTTTATATGTGGACGTGCAACCAGACCTTCTACATTACATAGCGGCGGCTCTTGGGGCCTTCATTGTGACGCTGCTCCTGTTTTTTATGGGCGTTCGTATACAAACTTGTTTGGTAACACGCCGTGAACGGCAGGTAAGCCAGCCCCCTTTCTCTTCTGGAACCGTCCTCGTCTTGAGGAAGTGGATCTTTGTTCAAAAGATTTTGTATCAATCAACGATCCTCGTTGACAGGTGTAACGTTTTGCTTCCTTAACTAATCAACGCCTCTCGTGCTTTCGGGTGTCTTTCGCACATTCTTCTTTCCGTTATATAATCTGTTGCACCCAAACATTCATGTCTCTGGTGTGGTGTGATATTTTGATACTTTTGTCACCACTAACCGGTTGATGTTTTTTCTATTTCTGTTGCAGATAATGTCATGTACTTACTTAAAAATCATCAGCACTTGCTATTCTATTTAATCCACTCACTTCTCTCTATTTGTGGTTGAATGTTTTGTAGCAGCTTTATTTTTATTTTTTGTCTTTTCTCCATCAGCCTTTTTTCCTTAAACAGGTTCCAAGTTATGTAACATCTCTCCTGCTTTCTTTCCAAAGGAATATAAATTGCAGAATCATTTTCTGTCTTAGTCTTACTCTCCATATGGCTAGAAAATAGAAGTAAACAAAGACTGCATAGAATATAGATCTTTCAAATGCTTGAATAGAAAGAGAAAAAAAACCTAATTGGGCTTATTCCAAGCAAAAACAAAAGGTTCATTTTCATTAGGGTGCAGGCGAGTCATGATCTAATTCTGACTGACTTGCAATCATGCTCCTGTTATCTGTTAGGTCTCCTTAAAGATAAAGTAGAATGCAGATTAGCTTTTTCCTTTCATCTTTATATCTTTTTTGCCCCTTCTGCTGGGTTGGTTACACAAACAGGTATATTGCATACATACATTGTAGGTTGCATATGAGCATTATTTTCCCATTCATTCCCACCCCCTCCCCCCCCCCCCTGTCCTTTTATCTCTTTTTCCTTTTTTGCTAGGGGGTTGGTTACATAAACAGGTATATTTAATCCATAGATTGCATACAAGCTTTACTTTTTTCATTCATTTTCCCTCCCTCTTTATATCTTTTTTTTTACCCTTTTGCTACGGGGTTGGTTACACCACCAACAGGTATTTTTGATCCATCCCATGCTGATGTTCACCTTACTCCAGTTCCTTATCGTCTTCTTCAGCTGTTTTCTCTTCTTCCTACTCTTCTTTGTGCTGGGCTGGAAGTTTAAGCAGCGCTGCGATGCTTTCCGAAACAGACAGGTACGTTCGCCGGTGCCACGTCATTCGTTGAGGCTCGGCCGAAGTCGGAATCGTACCGTGAACCCCGTCTTTCTCCCATCGTTAAGACTTGGGAGTTTTTTATGCCTGGCCTTCGTAGGCCTCTTATCACCAACTTATGAGTTTAATACGCATGTCGCATGCTGCCGTATATCATCTGAACGCTTTAGCATTATGATTTAGGTTCTGCCCGGTCTCTCACTCCCTTCTTCCCCCGGCTTTTTGACTAGGTAGTGGCTGAATTTAACTTATGATTTGATTTCCTTTGCCATTTTGATCATAGTTCATATCTATTTATTTGTATGGTTTATGACTTTTGTTTATTTTCTTGTTTGTAATGAAGCATTGATTAGACAGAGCACCTTGCATGCTGTGATTTATGTGTTTTGTTTCTCTCACAACTAATAGTCCTGTTACTTGGAATTAGGTGATTTCTCCCTTCCCCTCCTTATTTATCCTGAACTTTACTTAAACAATTGAAATGGTTTGGTGCAGTTTTTTTGTTTGTAGATGTATTTCTGTTTGAGATTGATTTAATGTGTCTCCCTTTACTGAGTGGTGGAATTGTGTTGTTCTCTTTGTATGCTTGTGAGTGTTGTATACCATCACACAGACATTACTTCACAAATATACAACCTCTCTCTTGAATATTCCACATACAAGACAAATTTCCACACACAACTCAGTTCCCCACAACACCCTTATGCCACCAGACAATTTTCCTACAAAATGATGCTGTAGGATATTGGAAATTAAGGTGTAGAATTTTTTTTCTTCAAGCTCTTGATATGAAATGAAGGATAGAGAATAGAGGTGTTCTCTTCTTTACTTTGTATCTTTATTCAATAATATAACTCCTGCTCTGTAGAGTCATTTGGAGTCCCTTTTTTCTCCTATGATCTTTCCTTTTCCATCATCTCTTTCTGTAATATTTAATCCTAATCTTAATGAAACACTCTAAGCTGTTACAAGTCCATCTCATAACTATTTTGTCAAAACTAATAGTTCTGTTTCTTTTCATGTAAATATTCCCCCCTCCCCATTTCTGTGATCCTTTCTTCTTTTGTATACAAGTGTTGCTGTCTTTCCTTTCTGACTATTCCCTTTTTCATCACCTGATTTCCTTTCATACCAACATTTCATAATCTTTCTTCCATATATATACATGTGACTAATTCTCTCCCCAAGATTCTGTCCTTTCATCCTACTCAGTACAAAATTTCCCATAACTTTTCCTCCCCTCCTCAAAACTTAACCCCTTCCCGTTCTCTTGTCGCGTTGGTTAACGCTTCATTTGCCATGGATGGAACCCTGGACAGCCTGCCTGCCGCATTGTTCAGAATACATCACACACACACATAAATGCACTGTTTGTGTGTTAAAAGTTGACTGCGGCACGGCAGCCTCCTGTTTGCTCCACTGGCTGATCAATGCAAAGCAAGCAAGCAGAGGAGGCGCGATAGCTCAGTCGGTAGAGCAGTGGTCTCGTAATCCAGTGACCTGGGTTCAAAACCAAGTCGATACACTAGTGCCCTTTGGTAAGGCATTAATCCTCATTACCAGGTCCCTTAGAGAGGACCTAAAGCCGTTGTCCATCTGGTTGCTTACTAACAAGCATTTATGCTTTCTTAGCAGTCAGGTAAAATAACCACCACCACCAAAATTATAAGTTAGCCACAGCCCTGAATCTGTATTGTTGCCTTGCCCCCCTTTCTGGCCCTCGGCCCCTCTTAGGTGGCCCAGTACCACCCCCTCCTTGACTGGGTGACTGTCCTGGTGGCTTTCTTTGTCTGTTTCCTTTCTCTCTTGCTGATATTTCTGGCGGGCCTCAAGATAAAGGATCGCTATGACCGCCATCGTCATGTTGTGGTGAGTGTTAGAAGTTAAACGTGTCCGAAAAACCCGCTTCCCCATGGCAACCCATCAAAACACATTATAGAGTCAAGCCCATGTATCAAAGAGAAAACTCGCCATTTGGTCCATACTCCATAGTGTACATCCAATTCGCCTAATACCCATCTAGTCAACTCTGATCCCACTTTCTCTTCTCTACACCTTGTTCATCCACATATATACTAATCACTATCCATATGGGTTTAATAAATATGATTTCATCTCATTTTCACTACTGTACATGTACCTGGGGATATGTCCACTTGCTAGTATACATTTAATGCATGTTTAGGCTGTTAATTACTCATTTTGGTCTCATTTAATTTGGTCCAATTAATGCTTGTTTGGCCTTTTGTCCATTGAGTTTAAATCATAGATGGTCTAATCCTGCTAGGTCTGTAATCATATTGGTCTAACATACATTTAATGGTGGGAAAAATTTACCTACAGAGTGCTAAGGGGGGGGGGGGGGGGCTTTCCGGCAGGAGTCAAATATCAGACCGAATATAGACTAATAAGAGACAAAAGAGAGATTAAATATAGACCAAATAGATAGAATATACAATGATTACATAGTGTAGGCCAATTGGTCATAGGACAAAATACTTCATATTAGAGTACACTGAAAAAACAGAAACTGATAATTGCATCGTATGAAAGGCAGACAAATTGTCAAGACTTTGTGTCTACAGACGTAATGGGATAAGTTGAGGTCGATATAAGATGTACTGGTTGTATTTTCAAAACCAATTGGCAACAAAGTAAGTTTAAAGGTCTCCCATCAGAAACATGCAATTATAATTTTTGCTATTAACTTCTTTCTACACATTGCATAAAACAAGTCACACCAATGCATTCTCTCTGCATAGCGATAGTTTGATAGCAGGCTTAATATGAGTGCAGACAACAAATAAGCTTTATGTACACAGCCCTACATTATCATGTTCCCATATTACTTTGTCCCATATACATTATACCTACATGTATGTATTCCAAATAAAATAATTCCACAAAGTACTTGTATATCCAGTGCCAACATTGTGAATTATTATTTACTGGCTGAATCCATATACCCATCAAAGTGTGATATAAATTTACCATATTTATTTTTTTGTATCATGTACATTTATATCTTGGTTTTCTGAATGTATTTCATAAAAAGGCCTACCGTATACTAAGAGCAAAATGCCTAATTGACCCTTTCTTTTCTTCTTTGTGTGGCAATTTTGCAGAAAAAAGACTCAGGAAAATATCACAACAATGCCAACAACATAAATATTATGAATTATTTGCACAGCCAAGTTAAAATGTTGTGATTGCGAGCATGGCTTCTTTTTTTTCCCCTTTAAGAAAATTGAGGCATGTACATTTGCTTTAAGCTCTCTCGCCTTTGAATAAGTTGCATACTTTGTATTAAATTTTCTAAAGTTTTTTTTTTAATTCTTGGCAGATAGATTGTAAACATGAATAAGAATAATTATATGTATGTATGATGTACACAAAGAGTGACAGTTGAGCACTATATTTCAGTGACATTAAGCCACAATGTATTTAGTAGGTGATATTAGTGAAGATAAAATACTGCAAAAATATAGATTTTATATGAATGATAGTCAAAGGAAATGACTTTATACATACAAAGAAACAAATATCTTGGATACGAAAAGGCTACTTTTTAAACTCTTTGATTTTATTTCCTACTCAATTCAGGTTTGAATTTCAAAAATTAATAAAGTCACCAAATTCAATTCACATTTTTATGATAGGACAATAGTAGATGATATGAAGATATAATTTCTTTAATAGGGAGTTACAATAAGCTTGTTCATACATATGCTTCCTAAATTTTTCAAAATACACTGCATCATGACTGTGTGTATATATATGTCAGATTACACCGAAACAATTACATGTATCAAACAATGTACACATTCAGAAAATCATATGCAGAGCTGCCAACCAGTACGATTTTTGCTCAGTAAAATACGATTTAAAAAAAGAAGAAGAAAGATTTCCCAAAAATTTGAATGCGCTCGTGTATTTTGTGTGTGTGTGCCATTTTCAATGGCAAGTTGCCCATTCTGTCCTGTAAAGTATTCTACAGGTATCTGACATCTGCAATTTGGGGATGTTCATTGGCCTGTCATGACGAAATCATGCATATTCAACCAATGTTCCATAAAAATACATTTACATGCCGCTCATTGGTTCATTGAACCATCATTCATTAAAAACTCTTGCATATTCAACAAAATGTTTGTAAAATGTACTCATGCATAATTCTTCGAAATGTCGATGAACACAATCTAACAAAAAGAAAGTGCCGGTACTTATCAATCAAAAATAGGATTTTTATTCTTTTGGGGTTGGCAGCTCTGCATATAAAGTCTCCTCCATCTGTCTTGTGTTGATGCCACATACCCTATACAGGTACAGGTACCCTGGACGGTGTGTGCGCTCTATAAGTTTATACTATTATTATTATTATTATTATTATTATATGAATATCATACACTCTATGTTCCAATGAGAACAAAAACAGCCATCGGAAGCCATACATTACATTGTCTTTTCAGTATACATCAATAAAAGTTCTCCAACATTGCTTTGCATTCAGTGTCCTTCTAGAAGGAAATGTGTGTTGATGAACTTGTCTGTTTGTGTTTTCTGTGGGTAACCTTAGCAGACAGAGTTGACTGTATATGAAGCTCATACACTCTCATGTTCCAATGAGAAAACAAATCATCCATCGGAAGCCATACATTTACATTGTTTTTTCAGTACCCGGTATACATCAATAGAAGTTCTTCAACACATGCTCTGGCACCAATTGCTGTGCAGTCAATGTCAAAACCTGTCTACAAAGACCACATTTTTTTGTTTCCCTTGCAAATGGTTTGTCATTGAAACTTGTACTATTAAGGAACCTGTCTACAAAGACCACTTTTTGTTTTTCCGTTGGGTGGTCGATATAGACAGGTTTGACTATACTATACCTAACCATAATCCTAAACCTAATCGTTTATCTTTGGCGTAAAGCTCGGAGCAATTGTTGGCGGAGCATGTGTCATGTCAGTGATGTCACTATCAAACATGTACATTCAGAAACATTCGCCCCTCCATGTTAAATACATCAACATTTGCATCTGTTTTATACATAAACCTGAAGGTTCATTTGTGTATGTGTGCACTATAATTGTATGTGTGTGCGTGTGAGAGGTCATAATGAATGATTTTGCTTTGCGATGCTAGTGTGTATATTTGTATAAGGGTGTGGCATATATGTTTTAGTTGCTTGAGAATCTAGTATTCCTTTGTAAATGGGTGATACTATAATTATGACCATCCCTTTTTTTGTAATTGTTAAGAGTTAGTTAGGGGCCTTTTTTCTGAGCTTACTGTTTTTTGGTTGGGGGGGGGGGGGGGGGGGGGGCTAAATTTGCACAAAAAGTGTAATGACTTGCTTTTTTCTTTAGAAAATTATTAATGATCAAACTGAATTGCGTAGAGTAGCATTATCTGATACTTTTGATCACTTTGATCTAGTTTAATATTTCTTCATTTTTTTATTTTGTTGTTGTTGTTGCTTATGCAAATTGTCATTATTAACCCAGCTTTTTTAAATTTATTTCTTCTGCTGTATTTTGTGTCTTCATTTGATGTTTATGTTCCATATTTTGCCTCTTTTCTTTGATATACCTGTACATGTATAAGCCTGTGTATTGTCACCTTTTAACAAATCAAATTCACTTTAATATCTTACCACCAAACTTGCACTATTTGGAATATCACTATGCGTTAAATACACACACATATCTATAAAGGTGAAGTCTAATGTTGCATGTCTTTGACAAACCTTATTTTCCATATTTTCCACTTTGTTACTGCTTTAGACACATTTTGCTAACCCTCTACATCCATAGATATACATACGTGTAGCTAATAATGTATGTATCCATATTAGATAACGTATAACCACTATTCGCTTATGACTAGACTAATACGCACAAATTGGCAATAATCAAATAAAGTCTTGCATCACGTTATTACTAATACATTTGTAGTGCTAAAATAGCAAGCTTCCCTCAATTAAAAATGTGCATATTCTGTCTACAATATTTAAGATCATTCGCACAAATTGAAGAAGTTATAGAAATTTTAGCTATGAAAAAGATTGTTTGAGATATTTGATGAATAATAATTGTAATAAATTTTCAAATTTTGAACTTAACGCTTGTTGGTTTTAGTTAATTGTTAAGAGTATGATTTACCACCAAAAAATAATAATAAAGAAATAAATATTGAGTGAGATAGAAGTCTGTAGTGATGATAACAATTCATGAAATTTGATCACTTGTGTATACTTCTAAATTTTGAACACTATTTTTTAAATGCCAGTTTTACCATATATTTCAAGCATGAATTCAGGATCAATGTAAATATTGAAATAAACAATTCTGATGTTTACAAATGTCATTGGAAGGTGGGGGTAGCCTGTAAAACAATTTTTTGCACTCTTATAGTAATTGAGTTGTTGAATTTAAATATGACTTGTGGTATTCTTATGGTTATCTTTTGTTCTCTCCACCCTTCCCTCCCCCCATTCTTCCGTTCCTTGCTATCGGTAGCAACGGGCTGTCGAAATGGCTGTAATGGCTAGTCGACCGTTTGCAGCGGTCAACGTAGAGGTCAGCAAATCGGCACCACCAGATCTAGTTGCCGAATGCCAGGTAAGCAAGTTATGCTCTGCCCAAGTTTGATGCCTTCTTGTTAAAGGGGAAATCCACCCTGATATTAAATTGGTTTTAATAAAAGCAAAAAAAAAGAGAATGAGTGAAAGTTAGAGAGTTATCTGATTAAAAAAAAATAGGAAAGTTACACATTTTTGAACCTGTAATAAATTACGAATTGGCAACAGTATAACATATCTTGCGAGCTCCTCTTCAATTTCCCTGTACGGAAAATGTCATAAACTTTCTTTTTCTTAGTCATTGATGACGGAAAAGGTTTTGTTCATACATGGGATGTATAAAAACATATCTGCAAGAATTACATTTAGGGTGAATGTATGATTGACAATTTTCTTAAGGGAAAATATAGAGTTTTGATGTTTTTTTATGGAACGATCTGAATTTTAAGTAACTATCAGTTCTGAGTTCCGACTACAGAATTGTACCGTACTCTAATTTGGTAACATGATATTGTATGAGATGACAGTGGGCAATTAAGAAGATCCCCCTATCTCAATTTTTATTTTCATAAGATGAATTTATGTTTTCTGTTTTCATTATGAGCCTTAGATTAAACTTTTAGAGAAATAATTAACATAAAGATGTACATTTTTTGTTTGTTTTGATAGAATTATCAAGTACTAGCAGCCTTAGAGCCTTGTAGCGACAACAAAGCCGGTATCATGACCGTGTTCCTGCAGCTGCCCATGCCAGACGGAGAAGCGCCCCCTATTGGCCAACCCAGGCTAGCCCTCGCATCGGCCCTCGTTCAACTCAAACCAAAGAAAGCCGAGATGAAGGAGCAGCGGGATAGGGAGCGAGATGCACGGGAGAGGGAGAGGGAGAATAGGGCGCGGGAGAGGGAGCAGAGAGAGAGGGAGAGAGAGCAGGAGATGCAGCAGAGACATCAGCAGCAGCAGCTACCCGTAGCACCCCTAGCGGCAATACAGTCGGACGACGCCCTCTCGGTCACTGTGTCAGAGGATGCGAGACACATACGGCATCACGCGGATCACGCGTACGATAACCCTGCCATGGTATAGCATTCCCTTCCATTTTACTCTGATTTCAAAATGTCAGACAGGTTTGTCAACACCAAATATCTCTTCTTTAGCTTTTCGTTTCAAAACAAATCATGAATTCTGAATCCATTTTAATTAACACAATTATGACTCATTTTCAGCAACCCTTTGCCTTTTATTGAAAACTTTGCAATTTAATATATTCAGATTTGCTCAGAATGGAATTGTATACTTTCATTTTTTAGAAACATAATTGAACAATCACAATTTCTTTTCAGTTGTATCTTCATTGTAAAAAACATCCATATATTTGATTTTATAATTATTGACATGAAAATTTACTTTTTCCTGATGCTATGTTCAGTTTAAACATTGTAAAAATAGTAGAGACTTTAATAATTTGTATAGGTTCAGTACCCAGATTCTTTTTAATACATGTACTTAACCGCATGTTGAATTAAAACGACTGACATCTTGAAATCAGACTTTTTTTAAGAACAGATATATCTTTATTTCTAGTGCCTGATTTATCCTGTATAGTATAATATGTCAATTTTTGTAAATTGAAACTTAAGAATGTATTGCCATTGAAATACTTGAAGATGATTTTATAGATTATGAATGATAACTACGACAAGTTTGTGTATTGAATATGTGATTTTAGCAAATGGTTCATGTTATACAAAGAGAGAGAATATGAAATGTGTTCTTATTGCGAGACATCCACTTAAATAGTATGTCGCAAAATGCGATTTAAAAAAATGATGTGATTTATTATGAGCATCATGAAAGAAATCAGATTATTTTTTGACTGTTCATTTTAAAATGGAAGTGAATTTCAATAAGATGCTAAATACATCTATTACACAGTCAAACACGTTTTTGGATAAGTTTCTTCAATTTTTAAGCTAAGCTCTTCTTAAAATTGTCTACACCGATATTGATCATTCACTGACCAAGGTTTTGATCAAGATTTTGTCAATGTTAAAGTTTTGATTTTGTATGTTGATTTTCAATTTGTTGCCAAGTGAAAATTTAATGCTTTTAACTTTTCTTTTTAATCTTCCTGGCTTTAGTTAAATGACATATGTAACACAACAGAAATGGGTACCAGTTGTGCAAAAAATTGCTCTTTCTATTCTTGTATCTAGGATATATGCTAGAACTTCTGAATCAAATGTTATAAGCCAAACTATTACTTTTGGAGATATGTCTAAAATAGGTAGTCATTCTGTAATAACAACAAGAAGAAGAAGCTGGTGTTTAAAGAGCTGTGTAGTCTATTGAAGAAAGTATGCATCAGAATGAGAGAGAGAGAGAGAGGGGGGGGGGGGGGTCGAGAATTAGTAATGTGAAATTAGTAAGGGACATAATAGATTCAGGGGAAAATAAAAAAAAATGGGAGTGGATGATCAAAGAGAGTGTGAGATACGCATCAGATAGAGTTTTAGATACCAAACGTAAAGTTGTTCTCATGTGGAGGTTTCTTTCTATTATTCTTGAAATTTGGAATTAGAATAAATTATTGAATTTGTTACCATGGAACACTTTTTTTGAGTTGATATGAACGGTGAAAAGGGGAAACAAGATTAAATACTTGTGTCATGAATATGTATTTATGATACTCGTCTGGAGGTTGGTGGTATTTAATGTAAAGGGAAACGTATAGACTCGAAGAGACAAAATTATTGTAATCTATGATACTGAATGTTACATGTATATCTTAATGAAGAGAACATGCATCATTCCAATTCTAAGACTAAACTGGGCTCTCGTCAGACAAAGAGCTGTGATTGGTCAGAATTGATTGCAAAGTCCTCCAATAGACCACTTTGGAGAAACTGCAGACCTGTACAAAATGACCCCAAATATCCACAGATCCTTTTGAACAGGGAGGCGTCTCACTTTGTGCATTTTAGGAAGAATAGTAACTGCCAAAGTGATGGAGCTAGGTGCTTCATGAATACTTTTTGATTGCCCTCCTGAAAAGAAATACTTCCACCTGTGTATCATAGAATGTACCGTCGGTGCATATATGAATAATGATTACATAATGTTATGAACATTTATCCAGCATGCGTCTCAATAGATTTAACAGTCTTGTAACTGTTTTTTAAAAACAGTTTTATTTATAAATGACCTTTATCTGCCAATTCGCAGTTTGTATCTCTAAAGTGGCTCATTATTGGATAGTGCAGTTGTCCTGCGAAAGATCAAAGACTTTTAAATCGATATGAATCAATTGCAATTCTATAAGACGAGGCAGAGACCTAGTGTGAATATGCAAAAGTGCAATATTGTTTTTCATTACTAGCATGACAGAAAAGCAAGCATTATTCTTTTAATATTCATGAAGAATCACAGTCGAACCAATTAAACCTGGAGGCCAAAGTGTACTGTGTACATAGAGTTTAGGCTATGATATTTAATACAACAATAACAAGTATAAAGTGATGATAATTGCTATGGGATGATAGAATAATGTGATATTATATACCACTCTTTCCAAATCATGTGGTGTTTATTTTCTACTACTATCATGGTCATGTTGTGTGTTTTAATGAACAATGCTGCAGATGAGTGTTTAAATACTGTCTATTTGTCAGAAATTTATGAGAAATTGTAAAGGTGGGAAATCATGGTATTGTTGTGTCAATGTAATGGTGTTTACATGCATGTGAAATGTAAAATATGTTGGGTAAAGATGTATGGTTAAGATTCCAGGGAGTGTTTCACACAGGTCTTAAGTCTAACGTATCTATAAGTTGGACTTAACAATTATGGAAAGCCATAAGCATCTTTGAAATTACTTTGTTAAAGTTATTTTAAAAGGCATAACATGTTAATTCAAATCATTCATATTTCTGAGATTTCATGTTCTTGATGTGGAATTTATGAAAAGTCTAAGATACATGTACTTGAGTTTTCGCTTTTGAATATATTTTATCCTAAGGCTACAAAATAATGGCACTCTATAATTTTGAAGTCCAACTTAGAGTTAAGTTCCACTTAGGATCTTTGTGAAACACGCCCCTGCGACAATATGAAATGAAATGCAAAAGATTGAATGTGCTTTGATAAGGCATGGAAACACACAGGACCATGATAAAGTTTACTTTGATAAAGTCGAATGCTAGGGTTAGTCTATGATGCAAAATTTCCTGCTATTAATTTAAATGCTAGGTATAGTCTGCCGTTTGAGAATTCCTGCTACACATTCACCTTTCATACACAGCAACACTCCCAAGTTTTTATCTATCAGTACTTTCAACAATCAATGAAAGAAAAAGAAAAACAATCTTTCAAATTTATTTGTATACTTTAAATGTCTTGGTATTATACTGATATGCTTTGGGGTGGTTTTGCTACAATAATGCATTTTGTTTCTACTGGATACATGCTCTGTTAATTTTACACTCTTGGCGTTTATCGTGTTTAACAATGGCACTATACATCTGCATGTTTATAATTGGTGATTCTGTATTTTTTTAAAGGCTATTTTAAAAACTTTCCCAAGCCTACTCACTGTATATGATATAGTTAGTAATGAAAGATTTGCTTCGGGCAATCACGGAATAACACCAGAGTGATGCATTACCCAGTTTGGAATCTTTTTTTTTGGAGGGGGGGGGGGGGGGGGGATTTGTAACTGTTCAAAACAATATACTCTAAATTGTGATTTACTTCAGCCAAAAAGGAAAGAAAATCACTCAATATTGTCTGTTTTATACTGTATAATGACACCAAATAAAATTCTTTATATTTACAGCTTGTAATTTGGAAAAAATCCAAATGTCCTTTTTTTCTGATACAGAATTACCCTACAGACAAAGACATTCATTTATCAGTCTATCTTTTGTAGTTCAAGTGGATTCCATTTCATGTTATACCGGTCGGTTTTTGTCTCTTGCAATGATAAAAAAATGTAAACTACTCAGATATATTCCGTAAACCGTTACAGGTATGATTTACTCAGTACTAAAGATTTGATAATGCTTTTGCAGAGTTTCGGCAGAAGTTATGTGTGTATATAGGCCATTTTAGATCATACGCTTTTCACAAATGCTGTAGTTTTTTTATATAGAAAAATATTTTACCATTTCACAAAGACATACTTTCATTCATGTACTAGACATTGCTTTTAATATGTGTTATGAGACCTCAATGCTTAAAGCATGCTACATTCAGATTTACTCAGTAGTCAATTCTGATGTTTCTGAGAATCAGTAAAGCTCTAGGTTTTCAGTTCATTCTTGGAAACATGTAGTATGTTATTGTGGTATCTGGGGGTTAAGCATGTGTAACCAGGGAGATGAGAACTCTCATCTCCCTGGTGTAACCTTTAAGTCCTCTATATCACACTAATTTAGTTTGCATATTTTAGAAACGCCAAGGAATTTTAATAAGCAATGTGAGCAATTTCTTCTAAGCAGCGGAATGCTTAAAAATTACATTTAAAAGACGGAGAACAGATTCATTCCCATTTTTATCATTCCATTTTGTTCCTTCTTTGTAAACCTGTTTTGCATTGTTCATTTTTGTATGTAGATTTTCAATGATTTTAATGACATTTCATATTGCTTTCAAACATTTTAATTTCGAAAAGATTTTCATTACAATTGATATGTTTAGGTTATGCGATTTCACACCAAAAGAAAAATGCAAAAGTCACAGTAAATTGAAGTGTTTGCAAATTATTCCTGTAAAGCCATGGGTCATTGAGATACATCATTGATGGTACTTTCAAAGGTTTCGTACATGTGTGTACAATGTTGATTTTTGCAATACTGATTCTGCAGAATCATCAAGTTTTGGCTTTGAATGTATAAATCCAAATTTGATACAAGCTCTTCACAGCTCCTCCTGATAAAATCACAAAAGGAGACATACATATTCCAATTTCATCAGAACTCCCTCCTTGCATGGGTAAAATGAAACGATCACGACAGCCATCTTCCTATGTGTTCTTTCCCAAGACCAGAAGATTTTAAATGTTGCGACTAGGTCAAGCTTACAGTAATGTTGCTTTTTTTTTAACGTTTTCCAATCTTATTTTATCCATTCTTTCTCTCATGTTCTTATCATATACTTTCATGCATGTTATTCATCATGTCATAGAATTTATAATTTATATTCTGCAAATATTCTAGATGCTTCTATTTTTGGTTATTAAAATAAGAAACCTGCCAATATTTACCTGCAAATTAGGAATAAAAGCTTGTTTTTCTTCCGGGGCAAATTTTGTATGTAATCAATGAAGTTTGAAGGCAAGATGGTGCAATCTATATGTGAAAGATGATTATATATTAATAGGAAATTTTAATATGTTTAATACTGTCTGACATTTTTAATGTGATAAAGTGTATGCACAAAGAATTGTTTATCTTGATGATTGGGAGAAATATCTATAAATATTGGCAAAATGAATGAGTGAAAATGAAATGATGATGATCTTGAATAAAATATCACATTTTGGTGAAATAAATACTTTGTGTCATTTTGTGTTATATTTATTGTATGATAGAAAGTTGTACCCCCCCCCCCTAAATGAAAGAAAAATAAAAACCTCTCATGAGCAACAACATTTTTTTTAACATTGACCAAGTGTCAAGCTGAAAAGGTCTCACAAATAATACAAATCACTGCATTCTTTCAATAAATGTCAAAAATATTTTTAATAACGATATATAGTTCATGATTACTTGCATTTAAACAGTGCATATGCCTTTGCTAGTAATATTTTAATGATTAAATTAATTTTTCCCCATTACATTGATGTTGGGATTACATTACATTGATGTTGGGATTACATTGCATTCGATGTACAGCTAAAAATCATTGCAAACAATTTTGAAAGAAATGTATGAATAGTGAAAGACACAAACATATTGCAATATAAAGAATTACTATTTGCCCAAATGTTTTACCAAGTGAGCTGCAAAAAAAAAGGGGGGGGGGTAGTCCCAGTTAAACTAGTCCGCTGTGTGGCTTTCTTAACCAATTGCCTGCGACAAACTTGTGAGACCTGTATTGAAGTCGATGAGAATATAATCATTCACTTGTCAATGGGTAAAGAATGAGCAAAAATTTAGCATTAAATTATAAAAACTTGTCTACTCTATAGGTTAGATATGATAAGGTAATATACAGTAAATATTTAAGGATTACATGCAAATGTTTGGTGCAAATACATTAATATATGAGGATTAATCAAGAACAAAAATAAGAGGGCAAACACTTCACCCAAGAACAAAACAAGGAATAAAAACATTTTAAAAAGTTGAAGTGTTTGCCAAAAAGGTGTTGCATAATTTTCTAGATACATCATTTAGGATTACAGTTTCTTGATTTACCACACCAAGTAGTTTAAAGCTGGATCTATGCACAATTTAACCACAATTACAATAGCACCTTTCATGTACATGTATAATGTGAAGTCTAAAACAAATGTTCAAAATAAGATCTTTTAAAATGAGAAGTGATCTGTGTGTGTTACATGTATTAAACTACTATTACTTATTTCACTTTGATACAATATAAAAAAACTTACTGAATTTTATACAATCTAGTCTGGGACCTGCCCATTCACAAATATAAGGAATACATAATTGATGAATCATGAAAATATGATGGAAATTTGAACGGTCCTGTAAGAAAATGGCTGATAAGCCCCCCCCCCCCCCCCCCCCCCCCAAAAAAAAAAAGACCTTTGCCTCAAATACAACACGATAATAAAGCAGCTTTTCTATAAAATAAAATTATAAAATCATGTGTTAGCTATAAAAGTGTACATATATAATGTAAGTAGGTATAATGACAAACATTATACAGTTCTGGGTATCTAATGAGATAAAAGAGAGAGAGAGAGAGCAAAGGAGAAA
The DNA here is from genome assembly GCA_035222895.1 of Strongylocentrotus droebachiensis. Classification (NCBI taxonomy): domain Eukaryota; kingdom Metazoa; phylum Echinodermata; class Echinoidea; order Camarodonta; family Strongylocentrotidae; genus Strongylocentrotus; species Strongylocentrotus droebachiensis. The sequence goes on along the minus strand of JAVYIG010003386.1, from coordinate 92,494 downwards.
GAAAGACTTCCTACATAAATGTCACTGAGTTGAATCATAAATGTAATATTCTTATATGCAAAATCTAAACATTTGGGAATACTTGAATATGAGAGATCTATGCAAAATGCACCTAGGGCAACTAAGATACACAAAGCAAAAAACATTGCCAATTAGACTATGACTTACATGTTCATGAAGCTACAAATACTCTCATTATTTAGAGTTTAAAACAAAAATAGGATTCATAGTATTTTCTTTCAAAGAGTTGGAATGTTAGTTTGGTAGAGTGAAGAAAACAAAATTGAGCAACAAGAATACAGCTTTCAAGGTTTGAAAATAGTAAGTCAGATTAGTATTAACTGTTTAATAACTCCTCACAACTAATGATTACAATAATAATAATAATTAAACGTTTTTGTACAGCGCTTTAATAAGCCATAACACTTACATGTACATGTAGGTATAATTGCATCTCTCTATGCACTTTATAGAACAGAATACAGAAGGAGTGGAAATGGTGCACTGGGTTCATAATTGTGAGATCTTATAAAGTGCTCAATAGATATTAATTGTAACTATATAAATTCAAGAATTTATGATCGTAAGATATGCTTCATAAAATTGTATACAATACCAATAAAGGGGAACCAACATCTACCGTAATAGCATTCCTATAAGAAAACCCTTGACATTAGTCTAATATTTCTTTGACTTTGTCAATAACTACACATATGTAGTTTTTTATCAAAATATCGTACATTTAAACATCTTTTAAAAATATGAATATTTTACCTAATAAATTACATGTATGCTAATATTACAATGAAAATGTATAAAATTCTATAGCTTGGGAGTATGGTATTCCATACAAGATTTCATATGTACACGATCCTTTAGAAATTAATGAATCTTTAATACGGTTCATGCAACTTCAAGATAACGCCTTGTTCCCACAAAACATCATACGTGAACAAGGCTTTAATGAAGAGCCTACACAAGATATAGAGCTCTGTCCTTGATAGAGCTTGGACTCATTACTGTTTTCCAAAGTGTATATTATATCCTGACTTGTACATTCTTGGCAGTCTGGGCAGCTTGTTTGGCTTTCGTTACAATCTCTTTGGCACGCTGCCTTTCCACTAATCGCGTTCCATCAAACAATCCTTCGTTCCTTGGCAGACCATGGGTACCATCAGCAAATGTCAACAACCCTGAACGAAAAGAAAGAAAAAAGGGAAGAAAGATTGGAAATCTTTCAAATAAGTCCAAGCTGCTCATCACTAGATTGTACTATTAATAATACCCTTACAGATACAACACCACGCAATATGTGCACCATCTTCATTCACTAGGCGAAGTATATTTATGCTCACCATAAGGACATAATTATGATAAATACCTTTTGGCATCCTATACAGTGCGTCCCAGAAAAAACGAAACCGAGAAGTATCAATGTTTTATCATAACTTAATCACAACCATAATTAATGAATGATACAGATTTGGAAAGCTTAGAGTCTCCTCTTTCAGTTGATGCTACTCACGTGATGCATATTTCACGCATGAGTGATTAAAAGCAATTTGAAGGAAGGAAACCAAAAAGTAATTTGGCGGGCGGTATCTGAATTTCAAAGAAAAGTTCATATTTCTAGAAAGTTTATTTTCTGCTCTTTCATATGATACCTCAATCAAGAAAAATGAGCCAGGAATAACAAAGTTCTGTTTGTTTAAAGTAACCCTTACATTTTCATTATTTTAACAAACGAATTCGTTTTCACTGGGTGCCTGCCGTAGCAAAAAACAGATTTGACAAAAGACTTAACTCCGTTTCGTTGACAATCAGCCATGCATGAATACTCTCGTCTACGGCTGATTGTCAACGAAACGGAGTTAAGTCTTTTGTAAATTTCGTATATTGATACGGCAGGCAGCCAGTGAAAACGAATTCGTTTAATACAATTATGGAAATGCAAGCACTACTTTAAACAAACAGAACTTTGTCATTCCTCGCTCATTTTTCCTGATTGAGGTGTCATATGAAAGGGCAGAAACTAAACTTTCTAGAAATGTGAATTTTTCTTCGAAATTCAGATACCGCCCGCCAAATGTCTTTTTGGTTTCCTTCCTTCAAATTGCTTTTAACCACTCATGCGTGAAATATGCATTATCTGAGTAGCATCACAAGAGAGAGGAGACTCTAAGCTTTCCAAATATGTATCATTCATTAATTATAGTTGTGATTAAGTTATGATAGAACATCAATATTTCTCGGTTTCGTTTTTTCTGGGACACACTGTATAATAATTGTATGTGCTTATATAGCGCCTAACATTTACTTTATTAGCAGTTTTTGAGCGCTCTACAATAATGCGGCATAATTACCCTGGCTTTAGCAGAGCAGCTGTTACGCGCTCTGCGTTTCAAGGAATAAATTCCTACCAGGTCCCCATTTACTTCACCTGGGTTGAGTGCAGCACAATGTGGACGAATTTCTTGCTGAAGGAAATTAACGTCCTGGAGTGGGATTCAAACTCACGACCTTATGATTGAAAGACAAGAGTCAGAACCACTACACCATGACGCTTCTATATGTATCTATATGTAAGTATTCCCCATGTCACTACCCATTTCTCTGGTAGGTATGAAGTAGGCCCTATGAAGTGGCAAATGAAGATGAACGTTTTTCTAAGTTAGCCATTAGTGATGCGCCATGTTTCCGTACCCATGACCTAAATACATACAGGCAGGTGATCACACAACTCAACCACAGTTGCAATGCAGAAAATTCAATCTACAGATATTAATCTGACTTGATGTCATTACCAACTCTTTCTTACCTAGTCCGTTCACCTTCCCTTGCTTGAATTCTCCTTCAAACAGCATGCCGTCAGGGCGTGTGAACACCCCCAAACCATCAAACTTGCCCTGTTGGAACTGACCCTCATACCTGTAAAATAGAGAAGAAGATATTCAAGATGCGTTAAAAATGATATCCATAATAAGGTTGTATTTCAAATTCCATGATGACTCATCCATCTCCTTGTGGAGTACCGGTAAGAATTTAAGCAATTGACCATACAGGAGAAAAAAAACTTAATCTCTTTGAACTAATGTACCACAAAATGGACATGTTTCATTCAGGCAGAGATGCCAACCTCTTGACACAAAAAAGCAGACTGAGTATCCTAAAAAATCAGATTTTTGAGAGAAAAATCAGATTTTCACGAAAATTCGACACTACCAATGGCCGGTTGGCCCCGGCCAGTAAAATTTCAGAAAAATGTGATACTGGTACGTACGGTCAAGTAAAATGTTTGCTCTTTCATTAAAATATTAAAAGAAAATTGTAACGCAAAGTTTTTGTTGGGGTTGCAGGGGTTTACTTGTACAAGTTTCTATGCGATTCCATGGTTTTTATGGGTTTAAAAAATATATATTAAAACAAAAAAAACAAAAAAACAAAAAATTGTTTTGTTTTGTTTTGAAAAATCGTATTTTAAGAGGTGATATCGTATTATTGTATTCCACTCTTATTATTGTACTGGTTGGCATCTCTGTTCAGGTAAACATATTACAGTAGTTCTGACTGATGAATATCCACGTTCAAAACTGACTGGTATCCAAAATTGGCGTTTAAAACTAAAATCCTATTTCTGGATAAGGTCAAATTAAGTTAGATCAAGATTCAAGCCATGCATCTTGCTAATTGGCTTTTGATTTTAATACCTTGATCCATTAGCAAAGATTAGAGTACCATGTTCAAAGTAGAATATCTTAATCTTTACATTTATTACAGGTAAATTTATCCTATCTAACAATGAACGATTACCCAGTATTAAAATTGATGATCAGAAATTTTAAACTGGGCATCCCTATACAAAACCGCATATAATATGTAGGTAGATCTACAAATGCACTGGCAATAAAGACGTACAATTTGAATTACTGTGCATTTCAATGCATCTTGCCTCGAGTGGCTTTTGATTTACCTTGATCCATCAGCAAAGAGTAGAGTCCCATGTCCAAAGCAGAGTCCACCATCAAACTGACCACTGTATTTGGATCCATCAGACATATACAGCTCTCCTACACCGTGCCTCTTTCCTTTGTTGAGTAAGTTTCAGATGGAGACAGAGAGAGAGAGAGAGAGAAGTAAAATTGTGAAGACAAAAATAAGGAAAAAGGGGTAAAACATGAAACAAGAGAATGTATTGCTGAGTTTGAATGAAACAGAATAACAGACAATGAATTGTAAATAATAGCATGTTTAAGCATTTACATATTTAATACCTGGAATATTTTTCTGTAACAAAAAACAAAAACAGTAGTCTTAAAGACTACAGTTGAGTTTTGAAAAAGCAGTTGACAAAGTATCTTTTATACAGGTATGTTGAACCTATTAAACCATGAACAATAACCCAGTCAATTAATGATCTGAAAGTTATATACCCAGACGTTGTGTATCCGCCTATCCGGCCAGTTGACTTACAAAAGAAATTAAAGGAAATTTACAAACAATATTTCATAAATCTTGGACAATATTACAAAAGAAAAACATTCATGATCGTTCGTACTATTTGATGAATATTTCTTGTTAAATCCAAAGGCAAAAGAGAAGGCTTTACAATTTTACATTGGTTAAGTGTACGGACAACCAAACCTCCCATCAGACTGGGCATCGTTTCATGAAACCCTCAAATATGTAAGTAGATATTCACAGACATAAAGTCTTTTTTTTTAAAAGACATACTTAATGTGCATTTCAATAGAATGTACGGTATGCAAAATTATCAGACATTGTACAGACATCTGCACTGCACCTCAACTCAACTGTACAACAATACACCCGGCGGTGGCTTGTACTGCAACTGAAGAAGAAGAAATTGTACTGACAGATTCCTGAAACTATGCCCAGTTAAAGTTCAATGACAATTAAGCCAGCCTAGGCAATAATGCCCATTTGATTTTGAGCTTACCTTCCAGCCATTCTCCTTTGTATTCTTCACCATCAGGATACTTGTAAACTCCTTGAGATGTCGTCATGATTGCGCTAAAGAAAATTCACCTTAAATGGGAAACCAATCAGTAAGAAAAATGTTAAAGTTAAACACAGAACGTCATTAAATTATTCACAAAGTAAAGTCAATAGCCTATTCTTCTGTCACAGGCACTCTCAGAGTCAGACACTGCACTGCACTGCCTATCTAAACATGAGTCAGTTACACAGTCAAAACTTGCAGTAATCAATTAATCATGTAGTGATATTTTCACATTTGTCGATTTAACATTCAGATGCATATAAACCTCTCTGAGCTGATCTAGCTAGTACTATAGTCTGTATATTTTACGTAGCCGTTGGGTCTTGCACTGGGCTTAGCAAGCCGAGTAGGCCAATCTTCGGTTAGTCATCGCCCAAGTCTTACCGGTCAACAAAATTGGGTCACCGCGCCCACTCCCGGATGCGATATCTGTCCTACAAAGTCCTAAAAGCTACTAGATCTAAGTAATAATAAATTAGTTTTATGCCAACCATACAGCTTCATCATTATCTTCAAGTTAGAAAACATACAGTGAATCTGAAATTACCTCTTTTTATCTATAAAACAGAATATTATCAATCAAAATACCTGTAGTTTCACGTTCACGGACTGGAACTCGATCGTGCAATTCGGTAGTATTAACTTGTTTTTGAGCAAGAGCTCCATCTACGATGCTAAAAGGAAATCCAAGCAATATTAGAAAAGTCAGAAAATAGATATAAAATCAAACAAAAATGTGAAAGTTATGAATTTTGTAAAGTTGTTATCAATATTGGTGAGGGCTCTTCAGATCCGATTGGCCAAATTTGTAATGTCTCTGTGATGTATAGTGGCGGACAACTTTGTTCCAACACACAAAATGACAAAAAAAATAAAAAATTAAAACATTAATAATGACTCAGGAGGGTCTTTTCTCGTTAGAGGACCTATTATTATAGTACCCATATTTTGAGTAGTGCCCCCAAGGGAAAAGGCACTTAAGAGAAAAACGAAGAAATTAATGGTATTTGTGTACACAACGGTGGAGCAGTATCGGCCGCGACTATACGTCACATCCACTGACCAAAGTATAACAATTTAATATTCGCATAGTTAAGCAATCATAATTTTTTTTTTAATTATTGGTCAGATTTATTTCAAACTTCCTCCATTCTTTCTGCTTTTCATATAAATGAACTTACTAGATCAAAAGAGATGGATTGCCCTTGGTTTCTAAGCTTCGCGCGCGGCTGCTGCTCAAAATTCATAATGCTAATCGGGTGACAGAGCAATACAAAAACAATATTGATCTGTCATCCAGGTATTGTGCTAAATATATTAATTTACTCTGATTTATTGTAGGCCTACTACTTAGAAGCCTTATGATATGATACAAATAATATACAGCAGTGAGGGCATATGCCCGAACAAAATGATATGTATTATTTGTTTTATACCGATTGTTTTGTTTGTTTTATAAAATGATGTTTTATAACAAATATTACTTATTAATTTGAAAGTGTACGACAAAATTGAATATGTCATTTAGAAAATGGAGACAAAATATCTTACTATTCAAATGTCATAACTGAACAATAACAACATGTGTTATTTTGCGGTTATTTGATATTAGTTGACGGTAATTAACAATCGGATTGTTAAATTTATTGATTTCTTATAATTTCTGCATTTATATAATTTGTAAACTGAATTGTATTTCCGGACCTTTTATTCAGCATGTTTTTATTTACAATAAACAACAATTGAATTGGGAAAAAAAAAATAACGTGATTTTACTAGTGAATAAAATAACGTTTTAGGAAAAATAAATGCCTGGTCACGTGCATGTACGCTCTCAACCAATCATTTGATTAGGATCCACTTCATAATCTTATAACTATTAACCAATGACATGGACGGATCCGCCGTGACCCGAGACTAAAAAGTAATGAACAAGTTTTTGAAAAGGTATACAGGCCTACATAATTATTTCTTCATTCTGAGGTGGTCCCAAAACATAAGTAGCCTACTTCAATGTAATATTATTCACACTTATCATCATTTATGTCATCAGTTTAATGTTGTTATTATTATTATCATCATTATTATCTTTAATAAGTTTTTTTCTTCTTATTGTAAACTAGTAGCTCTCGCGCTTTCGCGGGTTATCCTGTTTAAGCTGACATAATTTTGATAGATCTATGTTATTCTTGTATATTGTTGTAATGTTGAAAGCTTGGCGAATAAAAATCAGTCAATTCAATCAATACCCTACCGATATTCAACGTAGATGGGGGAGCTCAAAAACACGAATTACCATATAAGGCCATATTAAAACAAACATTCATCAATGCAATGGCACGTCATGTGACATTTATCCACTGTCGAAAATTTCCCAGGCACTATTGCACTGTCAGACTTGACTAAGCTAGCTAGCTTAGAAACTGAACATTGACACTTCATTAAAGTAATACGTTTGGTGAGTAGATGAAAAATTCAGTTATACTCCTTACAAATGATGTGGCATCACTCACTTGCATGATTATTTGTCAAAGAATATGAACTGTGCCTTGGTTGGCACCGTACGTGTGCTCGCCTTTGGCTTTGGCCAGGGCGACGGCGTAGCATTTCATTGCTGTGCTGGGTCGCGGTATGTAGTGCCTGTACTGAGCTGTGTAGAGTCTAGTGGTAGTGCATGTCATGATGTAGACTACATGTGTGAATGCGAAATTTGTGGGCACATTTTATTCATTGGTTGTTTTTGGTACATGTGAGATTGTGTACACACTGATAGTACATCAACATATTTCATGAATTTAAGGTAACCATCTTGCAAAATAGCCATGTTTTGTGAGAAATCAACCTTTGTTTGCAGTGTTATTCATGTTATTGCGCACACTTTACATTTGGCGATTTGCAATAATTGGCACAGCATGTTTCATCTGATGTCTTGTGATGAAATTAAAGAATGGTGACATGATTACCTTGGGTTTTTAAAGATATTTAAGTGTTATGCGGAAAAGACAATTACCAAAGAAATTATCCCCTATCCCTTCAAGCTGCATGATTGCTAAATTAACATTGAGAAGGGAAAAAATAGTCCTGTTGTGATGAGTCTCAGTTGATTTTTATTTGCATTGAATAGTGCATGTAATTCATGTTTTAGTGTGGCATGTATGTGATGTGGGGTTGGTCACTAAATCATAATCGTAAGAGCACTATTTAAAAAAAAAAAAATAAAAAATCACTTTTTATTCACCTACACTGTCTGTATGCTATGCCTGTTATTCAAACTTGTATTTCAGATTCTGAAGTCTGAACAAAGATGTTTTTTTTTCTTCAACCCTGATGTGTGTTCATTGTCTTGTTTTCCAAAATAGCGATATGCATGTTATGTTAATTGTGTGCTTACAATATATCTACATGAATGGCACCAATTTTTGTCTGGCATGTGGCATTCTATGTTCAAGGTGTTCCAAAATCATCCCTGCTTGGCTGCTTGTAATGCTTGTGGGTATTTGAGGCAATATGTACAGTTAAAGTAGTTTTTTAATGTAACATGATGCCTACATTGTGCTGTCTATGTCCAAATAGTTTTGACCATTAAAAGAGTGTAGATTGTTCTTGGTAAGTGAAAATTCATGTAAATGGGCTTCTCGTACCAGCTTTTTAACCTGCAAAGACCTTGCTGATACAATTTTGTTTTTAAATTCATTTACAAATATGTTTTCTGCTACCCCTAGACAAGTAAATTGCAAAAAGTCTAAGAATAAGAATCCCCTTCCGCCCTGCCCTCCCCCTTTTATATAATAGCAGATTTTAGGTTTAGAGATGCATGAAGTCTATATTATTACAGTGTAAAGAGGTTGAACATTTCATCCATCCTTTTGCCTTTTAATAAGCACCAGTTTCAGGCAGGCATACAATATCTGCTTTAATAATTTTCCTATTTGGGTTGCTGTAATTATGCATGTATTTGTGATGCAGGCTTGTAGCAGTACTCGTGTTCAGAATAATTGTTATACAAGTAGCAGATCTACTGTACATGTACTGTATATACTATATAATGTAGCCATACATGTATGTTCACCTCTGTAGGAACATACAACTTTTATAAAATATATATATAGAAAGGGTGCACGGCATCAAAACAATGGTCTTCTTCTCTAACACTGTGTCAGTGCTCAGAAGTTAGTTGGCAAGAGTAAAGCTTTGTGGGACACCTACAAAACATACCAGGGTTTGATCATGAGTTGTGTCTTATGTTCTTTTGATGTTAAAGTTCAGTTCCAAACATGGATAGTCCCGTTTGATTTGCTAGTTTACTACTTGTACCCTGTTATGTAGACAATAATACATGTACATATACATGTCTGTTTATCTCCAGAAGCATGCCATGTGCTCACCATAAAATTGTCATCGGCATCTTTTCAGCAAAAAATGTTTTCTGTGTTGTTCTTTGTCACAGAAACATGGTTTGATTGCTACTTGTACCCTAGTACATGTGTATGTAGACACCCTATTTCATGTACATATACAGTACATGTCTGTTCATCCCCAGAAGCATGCCATGTGCTCACCATAATTTTATCGTCCACATCTCTTCAGCAAACTGTGTTCTGTGTTGTTCTTTGTCACAGAAACCCACAGCACAGTATGGCCACTCCACTGAGTCCATTACATGGACCCAAGATCACCGATGGTCTTCAAACACATCTCATGTGTCCCATCCATCTGGACATCCTGAAGCGTCCAAAGACCCTGCCCTGTCAGCATGTGGTGTGTGAGGAATGCATCAAGCAGTGGATAGCCGCCAGGGGTGGGCAGCTGTTCTGTCCAGAATGCCACGTTGCTCAGCCACTTCCTTTTGATGGTGCAAAGGGGCTACCAAACAACTTCAAAATTGCAAGTCTCTGCGAGTTTGTGGAGTCCATGATGAGGGTGCAGGATAGCAGTGAAGTCGCAGCCTGCGAAGAGCACTTGAAGAAACCGGTTGCCCAAATTTGTCTGCACTGCAAGGTTCCTGTCTGCGAGGAGTGCATCCAGGTCAGTCACAGATCACACAAGACAGTCCCCATAGAAGAGTTCTTGAAAGTAATGGGTGACCCACTGCCAAAGTTGATGGGACAGGCTAAGAACAAATTGAAAGAGATTTTCACAGTTGTAGAGGTCCTTGAGAAGACAAGAGCTGAGCTGAGAGAGAACTATGAACTGGCTAATCGTGAAACCAATGATCATGTGCACAAGCTGATGAAGATGATGACCCAAGCCCATGTGAAAATGAAGGGAGAGATTGAAAAGAAATACAATGAGAAAGAAGGTGCTTTGATCGCCCAACTGGAAATGCTATCCAGTGTCAGGGCAGAAATATCTGAACTGATTGGTTTGCAACATCATTCTGAAGAGGAATCAAGCATGACCAAATCCGTAATGACTGCTTCTGGACAGCAACTGTGGAATAAACTGAATCAAATGTCTCAACAGGATCTGCAGCTTGCCCCTAGACAAAACAGCGTGATATCAGTTCAGTGGGACAAGGATCTTGAGATTGTTATTCAGAGGGAGACCTTGGGCAAGGTTGTCACAAAGCCAGTGCCGAATAGCCACCAGAGTGCCCTTTCTCTGTCAACATCCCGGGCAGCGCTCCAGTCAGAAGTCAAGATTCAGCTGGCTCTCAGAGATGCTGTGGGCTCCCCTATTGAGACAAGTGATATGTCGTCTCTAGTTGCAACCATTTCAGCCCCCGGAAGTTTCACAGGCCATGTCCAATTCACACAAGGAGAAGCTAGTGCTGCCATTGCAACCTTTACACCCAAGTACATTGGCAAGTACAGGATTGAAGTTGGGCTGTTTGGGAATCCTGTGAAGAATAGTCCTCTTAACCTGATAGCTCAACCAAGAGGAGCAATGAAGATCAATGAAAGATGTAACTTCAACCAACCACATGACATCATCCAGCATGATGACAATTTCTACATAACTGACAAAGGTAACCACCAAGTAATCATCATGGACAAGCAGTTTAAACAGGTTGGAAAGTTCCTGCCGCCATCTGACCCTGCAATGGCCAAGCTTGATCCATTTGCAATTGCTTACACCGGGAAGACCTTTGTGGTCACTGACCTGAAGCATAAGTGTGTCCTTGAATTCACCAACTCCACCTACTTACAGCGATTTGGCCAGGACTTCCTCTCCCATCCTACGGGCATAGCATGTGACAAAGAAGGCAAAGTATATGTTTCAGATGGCGAGAAGCATTGTATCGTGGTCTTTGACCAACTCCGAGAGCGTATCGCTGTCCTTGGTGGGCCAGGTGCCACAAGAGGACAGTTCAACAACCCATGGTTCATTGCTGTCAATTCCAAAGGAGAAGTAGTTGTTGCCGACTTTGGAAATCACCGCATCCAAGTCGTAGATCCCACCAAGGATAAAGTCACAAGACTCATAGATATCCATCATAACCAGAAGATCTGGGATGTACGCGGCTTAGCCGTGGACAGGAATGACAACATCTACGTCACTGTCCGCCAGAATGGCAACATCAGAGGCTGGAGTACAGAGACGGTGATAGCCTACAGTCCAGAAGGAGTGCTTCTGGGTAGCTTTGGAGAAGGATTCAACTACGCAAGAGGCATGACTATCATTGAAGATGTGGAGAATATGACTGTAATGGTCGTTGATGGAGCAAATCATCGCATCAAAGGATATCTTATGTAGCCTTTGAACAAAGTCTCCAACTATCCAACTGTGTCAAGTTAGCACAAACTTGCCATTTAGGCTCATTGTACACTGGACACAAACACGGCCACACAACACAAAGTACCTAATGTACTGTACTAAAATCGCAATCATCATCATTTATTAAAGTTAGCATTTTCCCTCTATGAGGTTTTACTGACTTTCACATCACAATGACACTCCCTCCATCCGCTTCTTGTCTCAATGATCGTCCTTATTTAGAGTAGACCTACCCGTTTTAATGATATTAATGATAATTTAAATATTAAGATATTTCTCTTAATTGGATCATGGAACTTTACAAAGAAACAAACATTTGCAAACAGTACATACAAATATTGGACTAAAACAGTATTATTTTCATGGTACCATTGAAGAGGAAGATCTTCTTTGACTATCAGGAAGCATAACGTGATAGTTATGCTGTAGAAAGTACAGACTCAGATGGAATTTACTCTATATATTGTGGCCACAGATATACTTAAATCACTCCTTTACATGGGGTATTTCTGTCAAAAGAGTAGTATGCTCAAAATAATTACATGCTGTGGAGAGTTAACTGCCAACTTGATATTCGCATTGACTTTAGTGATGTCACATTTCAAATGAACTTATAACAAGGGTTGGATTTCCCTTGAACCCATTGCTCACTCAAATCTGGATGTTCCATTTATTATTAGGTGTTTGAGATTAAGATAGTTTCAGTTGTCCTCTGGTTAAAGGTTATGGATCTTGCTGGGTGTTTATGATCAATGGCGTTTAATAGTCGGCAATTGATGAACCAGTTTGAGACTTTATTTCAGGATATGGATTCAGGTATTTGTACCTTTTACAAATCATTTTTTAAAACTATTATTGTTGGTTAAGTCAGAACCAAATGGATGCGTTGCATGTGTGTGTGTGTGTGTAGAATGATATTGTAAATGTGTTGCTGAAATGGAATTCAATTCAATTGCATGGACATCATTAATACTGAAATATTCTGTCCTGCTAGGATAAAATTGGCGTTGTTATACTGTATATATTTTTCATTCAACACACTTGTGTAAACATTCCAATCAAGTAAATTGTCAATGTCATTTATAATGTTATAAAGTTGATATATCCATATGTATCTAATCTCAGTGAGCACATATCTTATTATTTGTTCCCCTTAAGAATAATGTAAAGTGTTCTCAGTTTATATGTTCAGGCATTCAGTACTCTCTACATATACCTTTGATTTAGGCAGACTGCAATACTTAGAATCCTTAAAAGATTGGAGCAAGCAAACAGGATTTTAAGTTACAGGATTTTAAGTTGTAGCATTTTTCCACCGTTTCATATTGAAAATAACTTATTTACAGCGTCTGTGAAGTAGACTAGCGATGTGGGTTTTCCCCAGCAATGAATACTTTGCTGATTTTTAGAAAGGAAATGAAGAGATTTTCTGAAATCCTTAGCCATATCAAATATGTACTGTATGTGAGATACATGTTCACATGTGTAGGAAGCATTCTTCAGGCTTCCTTTAACATATAACCAGCAAATTTCGATTAAGTGTTCTGAAGAAATACCTTGCCAAGAATATCATAAAATGTGACAACGCTTTTCTTTTGCCTAGTTTTTTCGTTTGATACTTTTTTTCTCCAGCAAATCTTATTCAACACTACAGTTAATCAAGGCGTGGGCATTGTACATGTATTATGAAATCATCACAAGTACAAATTTGCAGTTATTTGCTGACATCCCATTGGTGCAAATGTATTGAAGTTTTCATGCATTTCAAAGGCTTGTCCGCAAACTTGTACTTTTGATGGAAACGCCCCGAACACTGTAATGAGAAATGAATGATTTGATTCTTTTCTACCCCTACCTTATAGTGACAATGGTCTGTTTCTGGGCTTATGAATAAGAGCAATGATCTACCTGTGCATGATATTTGTCATGCTTCATAGTGTAACAGAATGTCTATACATTATGCTTTTGCTTCAATTTACTACACTGACTGGGGAAATGCTATAAGCCTGCATAATTGGTGAAGATTTGTTATCTTACTTGGCAAACATTGCATGTGATGCTGTGTATATAGCAATATGCGCTATCTATGGCTTTTGTTTTATTATTCATATTTTTAGCTACTATATCATTGACACTTCCAACCTTTCTTATACTCTGTAAATAAATGATAAACAAACAAGGGACTTGACCTTGAACCAAAGGTTTCATTTTGAACAGGATCAGGGTACTAGTACTGGTATGGTATATCTACAGTGCTCCGTGTTTTATCCACATTATTTTGTTGTAAAGCCATTTGATGACCAACTTCTTGGTTATTTTTCACTGCAGTAAGAATGTTAGTAATGTGCCATGGAGGGATGCAAGTCATTTGCAGATGCTAAGATAGGTATCTCTGTACTACCGGTAACTGTCTTACGTTTCACTTACATGTTTATATTTTTTCTTGATTATGCCCTGGTTATGTTCTCTACATACGTTTTTTTTTTTATTTTTTTTAAGCTGCAATGCACATAGAAAATATCAACTCAATTCTGTTTTTATGTATACTCAGTATAGTCAAAGGTTGTATAGTTGACCTACATGTAGTTTTTGAGTAATTATAAGCTTCTTTTTTCATGTAAATTCTGTAAGAATGTTAAAATATTTCAAATAAAAAGTTTTACTCTATAAGAACTGTGTAGGGTACATACATGTAATTGTGATTATGAAAAGAAATCTGAAACCGAACTTTATTTCCCTCTTACAATGTAAGAACATCACCACATATTAGTTATGAATGAAAGTCAGTAGTTATTTGTAGGATATCATCTTAAGGAAACTAATTACTCACAAGTCATATATATTTATACAAGCTAATTCAAACAAAAAACTTAAATACAAACAAATTTAGTAACATATTATCCCAATGAATATCACAAGCCGACTTTGCAGGTTTTGTTATTGTTGAAGCAAAGCGAAAGTAAAACAATTCAAGACATTCCTTGCTCGTGTGACTGCCAGAAATTTTTCTTTTTCAAAGATCAAGTTCAGATTTGTTCTTTAATTCAATGTACATAGATTGCTGTTTCTTTGTGTTGTTTTTTCAGCATTGTTTCTTCTGGAGCTAAAACCTGTAATTTAATAAATTCATGCACTGCTGCAATAATTAAATACAAAATCTTGAACTGTTTTATTTGTCAGAACATCAATATAAAAAATATACAAAGTGTGTGCTTCATTTGTCTTGTAAAAAATAATAAATTGTAGACAATAATGCTGTTTTACACATTTTTAACTATAAAGAAACAGTGTATTTAACAGTTTGATGACAGAACATAATACACCACAATACGCAAGATGAAAACGAAAATCCGTCTTTTGTTTAAATCTTTGAACCGAAAAATGATTTTGTTCGGTCGGACAATAAAGCCGACGTATATCGTCCTCTTCAACCTTTAAAAATTCCTCAAGAAATTATACATACTTATTTTGACATAATTAGCACCACCAAACGATGCAATGGGATTCCCCGATATCGATGATGTGTATACTTTACTTTTAGCAGTTAACATAGTTGCCCTTATAACGTTATTTCAATAAAGTTGCAACGAAACAGGTCCATTTACCGGGGGCACCGATTTTACTATATTGGTTTTTTGTGTGCATAATAATGAAGGGGTGGCAATTACGAGGGATTGAAGTTCATGAGGACAATCAGGGGGGGGGGGGGTAATTGTCCTTTGTAATTAGGTAACTTTCCGGCGGAGTGATTGCCAGGGGTAATTGTCCTGGGTGGGGGGGGGGGGGATAATATTGACTCACCGGTTATCGGCCGGGTTGATAGTCCAGGGAATAATAGTTCTTGTACCCTGAATATTGAGCGTGTGTGATTATTGCCCAAGGCGGAGATTTTGCTCTCTGAAATGATAATTCATTTTGTTCAACCCTTCCATTTTGAAAATAACTTATTTAAAGCGTATGTGAAGCAGACTAGAGATGTTGGTTTTCCCCAGCACCCATTTTTTCTTTCTCTGTCAAGGTGTTGTGTACGTGATGGGAATTTAACAGACGTACATGTACCTCCTTCAATAGACATAAGCATGCAAACACAATTGTACATAACTATATTGCAGTTTAAAGTCTAACACATAATACTTGTCGTTTGCTCGCCTACATAATTTATACTAATTCTGGCATAGTTACACGTTGCCTTTAAGTCACCTATTTATAGTGTAAACAATGGTAAGCCAGATTCGAATTTTAGTCCGAGTTATTAAATATCGGAATTGGGAGCCAATTTTTACTCGGATCAGTCATTACCAGTGAGATAAATATTACATGTATATCTCTATGGTCATAGCAAACATATTCTAACCTGTTTGTGTTCAGTTATCCTCGAAGGGGGAGTGTCCCAGGAGGTAACTTTCCGGGGGAGGGGGGGGGGGGGGGGGGGGGGTTGTCCTCGGCGGGGTTATTGTCCCGCTGGTAATTGGCCGATGTGATTGTCGAGGGGATAAAAGTCCTTGAACCCCTTAGAAATATTAAGCGTGGGCGTTTATTGCCCAAGGCAGAGATTTTGCACTCTCTTGAATGATAATTCATTTTTTCCACGCTTTCATTTTGAAAATAACTCATTTAAAACGTATGTGAAGTAGACTAGAGCTGTGGGTCTTCCCCACCAACCATTTTTTTTTTTACATGATGTTGTGTATCTCGAGAATTTAACAGACGTACAATGTACCTCATTCAACAGAAATATCATGCATTTCCAGTATGCTAGATTAGAATTTTAGTGTGAGTTATTATATATCGGAATTGAGAGCCAATTTTGACTCGGATCAGAGATATAAATATGACCGATGTAATTGTCCAGGGAAGATTTGTCCATGAAACCCCATCAAAAATTGAGCGTGTGTGATTATTGCCCAAGGCGGAGATTTTGCATTCTTTTGAATGATCATACATTTTTTCCAAGCATTCATTTTTAAAATCATTTGTTTACAGTGTCTGTGAAGTAGACTAGAGATCTGTAATGGGTTTTCCCCAGCAACCATTTTTCAAAAACATCATGTGGTGTTTGTGATTTGAATTTAACAGACGTATACATGTACGTCATTCAAATTATCATACATGCAAACACATGTATATCATTATATTGCAGTTCAAAGTTTAAAGTTTAAATCATCTGTAAATCATCGTTCGCCGACATAGTTACTACCAATTCTGTCATTGTTAAACGTTGCCTTCAAGTCACCAAGTGTAAACTTTGGTAAGCCACGTCTTGCATGATATAGATTCGAATTTGAGTGTAATCTTATTAAATATCGGAATTAAGAGCCAATTTTGACTCGGATCAGTCATTACGAGAATGATAATCAATGCATGTATATGCTATGGTCATAGGAAACAAATTCTAACCTGTTTGTGTTCAGTTATCAAAGTACATCAATCAGGATCACAAATCACTATTATTAGTCATGTCTAAAATGGCAGGAGACGTCTGTATATACAAACACTGTACGCGATAATATTGGTGTGCAAAAAGATCTGTAATCCAAAGGTTCTTGCTATTTGCTTGTCAGAATATATTACATGTTGTTTGTCAGTTTGTCATGCAGTATGCATCTACTGTGATTAAAAGATGGTCGGACCCCACTTAAAGATAAAGATAAGTTCTGGTCATGCGATTGCATTGTGAAAGAAACGTTGTTGAATCGATCAGAAAAGGTTGATCATCTAGCATATAAGTATTGGTGTGTACTGCAAGGTTCTGGAATCATCAAAATGATAAGAAATTTGGCCCAGTCTTGCTAAGGTTACACAGAAAGATTTATATGGGACTACGCGACACATGCGCGATATCTATCCGGTCCAGATAGATATAATAATTTACCAAATATATCAATTAGTATGCAATTTCACGGCATAATTTGTATCATGTATTAGTCAAAAAATATTCTTTCACATGATTGGTACTAAAAGCTTCCATTTCATTTTTTGAGAGGGGGACGTTTCCAAAACTTTATATCGGTGAAAACCTCGAGTTAAAAGTAAAATGAACGGGTTCGTAGACATAGTGCATGTCTGGTTCGCGATGATTACTCTGTACTTGTGAAAATGTTATTTTGCTGCAATAACAATGATAGGAATTTGGTGTTTACCGGAATAACAACCCATTTTTCAAAGCCAAGGGTCACAGACATTGGGTTCACCATAGACCCTCATACCCAATGTGTATTACAAAAGTTAATACTTTTAAGACATCCTTACATAATATAGTGTAGTTTGCTAAAAATGAATATGTTTATGTGTATAGTAAGCCAATCACCAGTCTCTCCATCGAGCCCAAGTTACTTGTAAATCTGATTTAATAACAGAATTTTACATGTGCCGACAATTTTATATTCATGATTTGTCAGGGGGGGGGGGTAAGGGGACTCCACTGGACACAAGGCTCGCGGCTTCTTGGGCTGGAGCCTGTGAATGTAAATTGTGAGCAACGAAACCAGGTGCCCTAATATTTATATAGATGATTTGTCGGTAGGCCTTCTTCAACGTGTTCAATCATTATAATCACTTTTAATTCAATACATAATCATATCTTTAGAAATTGAAATGTTACCAAAGTATTTCATTCTTGTTTTATAGATGCGATGGCGTCCGGCGTGCCAACACCTGATGTATTGAAATCAACGGTTAGTCTATCAGCAAATAACAGTAAGGTAGGATCTAAGATCGAGGTCCATTTAACCCTCCGTGGAAGCCGAGGGAATCCCATGGTAGGAGCAGGTTTGATGTCCTCTGTAGATGCCATCGTTCAATTACCAAACGGGAATACTGAGCGTATCGAATTCCCCGACGCAATACCCGCGGGTGGTGTTTGCAAGGCTCTGCTGTGGCTGAAAAATGTAGGTGTCCATCAGGTCAGCGTAAAGATCTGCGGCGTTGAGGTGAAAGGAAGTCCTGTCAAGATAGTAGCGGGGATCCGTGGAACTCTTCTGAACACTTACAAGCCGCCTATGAATCAACCCCATGATATCATCCAGCGTGAGAACATTTTTGTGGTTACGGACAAGTCCAACAACCAGGTTCAGGTGTTTGATAAGGAATTCCGTCCTGCTAACAAGTTCTGTTCACCTGAAGACAGCGACATGGGCAAGTTTGATCCTTATGCCATTGCCTGGACGGGGGAAACCTTCGTAGTAACTGATATCACTAACCACTGCGTCGTCGAGTTCAAGAACTTTGTCCCATTTCAGGTGTTCGGCCGGGAGACTCTTCAGCAACCTTGCGGGATAGCGGCGGGTAAAGATGGCTCGGTGTACGTGGCAGACGGTCAGAAACACTGTATCTTTGCCTTCGACAAGCATCGGGAATGCACTTCCATCATCGGCAGTCAGGGGTCAGCTCTCGGCCAACTGAACGCGCCCTGGTTTATGGCGATGAACTCAAGGGGTAACCTGGTCGTTGCAGAGTTCAAGAACAAAAGGGTGCAGGTGTTCAATCCGAAGAGGCGACAAGCTGTTAAGATCATTGACATCAAACACAATGGCAAGGCATGGGACTGTAGAGGGCTTGCGTTGGATCAAAACGACAATGTCTACGTCACCGTCCGCAGTGGATTCATGCGAGGGTGGAGTGTGGAGTGTGTTCTGGTCTACGCTCCAAACGGAGATTTCCTGGGAAATTTTGGAGAAGGGTTCAACTATGTCCGAGGGATAACCGTCGTCGCAAAGGGCCAAAGCACAAGTGCCTACGTGGTCGATGGCGCGCACAACCGCATTTTAGAATATGAGATGTAGAAAAGATGTTAATCGTTCATCAGCTTCAACAGCATCAAAATAATCATCAACATCATGGTCAACATTATCATTCAATTCATCAACACCATCGTTAACATCCTCATCATAATAATAATCATGATCACAGTCAACTTCATCATCACATCACCACCACCACTACTATCACCATCATCATCTTTGATATCACCATCGCTTATTTGCTGGATTTTTAGCATACACTTTGTTTTATAGTTACTCTTTGAAGAAGTTAGTGGATGATTCAAAACTTTTTTTATTTTGCAGCTTGATATTTCATTACGCAGTTGATTTGTACATTCTGAAATAATCACAGTATAATTATGGAAGCTTTAGAAATTTGCAGTGGATGTACATGTATTTGTGTTCATGTTTTATAGTACTATTGGTGTAATACAAAGATGTGCAGACTCTTGATCGAATTAATCAACTCACTTTTTTATACATTATTTTCTCTCATGTTAGCTGAATATTATATTTGCAATTTGCAACGAACTCACCAGTATGCATGTAAATCGGGAAGCCTGATTTTAATAAACTGCAATGTTTTTGGATATACTTTTTGTTGTTTTGTACGCAACATTCGAGAGAAGACAAAATTGCAATTCAAGAACGATTTTTGGTTTTGTTTTGTGGTGGTAGTTCGACTGATGAGTAAAATTCCTATCTTTTATCTTTATCTGGTATGTATATTGCGACGAGTGCACTTGGCAGCTCCGACACTGCCATTCTTTGTGATATGGGCCTATCTTCACGCTACCAAATCGAGATTAATTGTATCTTTATAGTAATGTTGTTTTGGGGTTTATTCTCAATTTAATTCTTTGTTCGAAGTTCATGTTTTTTTAACGTGAAGTTAATGCGATTTCATTGACTCTCAAGAAAGCTCAAGGGCATTTTCAATATCCTTTTGTATATAACATAAAAAACTTGTTCGACTAGGCAATACGTTGTGTTTAATATTTGCACATTTGATTGTTGCCTTATCAAAATTGCCTTAGTTTGAGTTTTCGAAAGTGTTTGTGAAATGTATTATTATCATGTTTATCCAGTATCATTGTATGACCTTGATACCACTGATAACATTAATGTGTCAGTACTATGTCATATATATCGGTTTTCATAATAAGTACTAATCGCTAGTTGTTTGCCTTTGAAAGTTTTGTACATAATCTATTTGCTATTTGCTATTTACCTAGTCAATCATTGTGCATACAGTGACGATCA
The DNA here is from genome assembly GCA_035222895.1 of Strongylocentrotus droebachiensis. Lineage (NCBI taxonomy): Eukaryota > Metazoa > Echinodermata > Echinoidea > Camarodonta > Strongylocentrotidae > Strongylocentrotus > Strongylocentrotus droebachiensis. Next base: position 71,734 of record JAVYIG010003386.1, on the reverse strand, counting down.
AATTAGTGTTAGATTTTTTATTTCGTCCCTATTATTATACTGTGGACTGTTTAACTGCATGTTCGTGTCTTACTTGGGTTTTACTGAATATAATTCAATATTTCAATGTAATCTTCCGTTTGCAGCTTTACGGTGTACAATCAGACAGTACTGCCATTTTGAATGAAAAAAAAGCATACGTATACATGTTTTACAGAAAAAATATTGTGGTTCTATTATTAAAGCAAGCATTTAATCAAGTCGCCTGTCGCTCTCTCAATTTTTTTATCTCGTCTTGTTGCTCGTCCAAGTTCACCGTTTATGCATAATCATGCTTCTCTTTCTGTAAAAAATATGATTGCGAATCATTCCTTACTCAAGCCAAAGTCATAGTCCGCTAAAAACAGGGCGAGGAGAAGTTCATTACTGTATTTTAAAGAGGACTTGGGTTTTCATTTAGCTGGTCCCCGAACTAAGGGTTATGCGTCATTTATTCCAGTGTTCCTAATACAGTCAAATCTGTCTATATCGAGCTCACCAAAGGTGAACAGTGGCTACTGTAGACAGATGGTCTTTCTTGACAGGTTAAACAATGCATCTTTCTTTCCTGAGGGAGACCAAACACATGGTTGATAAAGATCGGTGGCCTTCATAAAGAGTTGGCCACTTAATAATCAAACAAATAACTTAGAAGAGCTCTTTCTCTCTTCTTCTTTTTTTCTTCTTAAAGGTAAAGACCAGTTATGGTCATGCGATTGCATTGTGAAAGAAACATTGTGAAATCGATCAGAAAAAGTTGATCATCTAGCATAGATGTACTGCAAGGTTCTGGAATCATCAAAATGATAAGAAATTTGGCCAAGTCTTCATAAAGTTAGAATCAATGTACACAGGAAGATGTATATGGGACTACACACACGTGCGCGACACCTGCATTTGTAGCTCTCAACAGGCAAGAGATACACAAATTTACCAAATATATCAATTAGTAGGCGGTTTCCCGTCAACATTTTTATTATCATGTATTATTCAAAACATATTCTTTCACAATCATGATTGGTAATCAGAGCTTCCATTTCATTTGTTGGGGCGTTTCCAATACTGGTCTTTAACTTTAAAATGTATGACCCAGGGGTCTTTTCTAAAGAGGACCTACGGTCTAATAGTATGATATTCACATGATATTTTTGAGTAGTGTCCCAAGGGGAGAAGGCACCTACGAGAAAAACATGAATTAATAGGAGAGTTGTCCATGTCTACGTCACAATCAACTGACTTCTCTCTCTTTAACGTACAGGTGCACATTCACTTACACCCACCTACGCACATACACTATCTCTCTCTCACTTTCTCTCCCTGACCCCCTTCTTACTACAGCTGAATCTCTCCATCTCTCTCTCTTTAACATACACACAACCACCCACCTACGCACATGCACCATCTTACTATCTCTCCCTCACCCCTTTCTCACTGCCTCCTTTCATCACATATCAATCTCTTCATCTCTCTCTCGTTATCTCTCTCTGCTTAACATACTCACAAACACCCACATCGCACACAAGCACACACCTGCACACATACACTATCTCTCTCTCTCTCTCTCTTTAATATACACACCCACCTACGCACACGCACCATCTCTCTCCCTCGCCCCCTTTCTCACTGCCCCCTATCACGCATTAATATCACCCACTCTGTTTAACGTACACACAAACACTACCTTGCACCCTCACACCCACTTACGCACATACACTATCTCCTCTTTCTCCGTCACCCCCTTTCTCACTGCCCCCTCTCAACATCTCAACCTCTTTCTATCTTTCTAACATAAACACAAACGCACACACAAACACCTACGCACATGCACCATCTCTCTCTCTCTCTCATCCATTTTCTCATCCCATCTCTCATCGCATCTCTATCTCTTCCTCTTTCTTTCTATCTTGAATCTCTCTTTCTCTTTCGTTTTCTCCCCCAATGCATGGTCTGTCACTCCTCGTCTTTCTCACTTTCTGGTGATTCCCCTCTTAATTCCCCTACCCTTTCTACCAACCACGCTCTCATCTCTCCCTTCTCCATTCCCCTATTATTTTCTCTGTCTCCCGCCTTCCCTAGATTTAATTTCTGATTATTATGACGTTTCATTTTCACAGATTTCTTTATCCAAACTTTTTTTTTTTTAAAGACGATTGAGGACGTGATAATACAACTGCAAGCAAATCGAGCCATGGGATTCATCAAAATGTATCATTCACACAAATTTGATCATTAGCGATATTCACAGAACTGTTTTACAATTTGTTTCAATTAAATTTAATTTAAAAAGCAATATAATTCATATTCATTCGTATTCATCACCTGCTATTTCAATGTCAATCACTGGCTGCATGATTAAGAGGAAGGCACAGTCGGCTCCTTTCTCCCTCTTCCCTGCCTTCAAAACCCAATTGGCATCCCTAAATAATGACACAACTTATAAACTGTGCTCCTTTCGAAAATAGTTGACCAAGCAACCAGTTCCCCTAACATCAGAATAAGTCTTTTTTTTCCCCCCTCATGATTGTCAGAGAATGGTGCCACCTCCCTTCGCGAAATCCTGGTTTGGCCAATTCATGTATCAGCATGTAATTCAAATTAGTTTCATATAATTGAAATGTTAATTACTTCATGGTGGTATTTTTTTCCGGAGTCTGCGTGTAATGTCCTCTTCTCTGTTCCCGGATATCAGTTTCTATAAAGAGGAAAAATAAAGCCAACTGAGGATATTCGGTATATTGGTCAATGTTATCGACTCTCACACAATAGGCACTGGATTCTTCGCAGGATGCTAAAATCATTGGACAGGGTGTTTTATAAACATTAAATTTGTTTCTCTCAACCCATGAGTCTTACATTGTTATGGGCAATAGTGTAATAATTATAACAGGGTCCTTCGGAACAGCAGTGTATTGTTGTGCTACCCTTTGAATTTAAAACTATTGTCATCATACAATTTTCCTCACTGAAATTGCAATAAATCTGTCGTACCTTACTTTACAAGAGATCGCTTATTTTACTATCAAAATGATAACAAATTCATACATGACCTCATGTTAATACAGAATATGGACATGCAGATGCATAATGATGATAAATACTATGCTGAATTCATACTCATCTGTGCATGACAATTTAGCAAGAACTTAATACAAAAGACACTTCTACTTAATAATATAAAGTCATAACATTTCATGATTTTCCCTTTTCTTAGTTACTGATGATGGAATAGATTTCTATCATATATTGTTTAGGTAAAAACAATAATTTTGTTTAGGGCTGTATGTTACAAAAATTCCTTGGGAGAAAGATTGAATTCACAAATTTTTAGTAGAGCAAATGGGAGAGGACCTCAAAATAGGTCGCAGTGTTTTTTGTGTTTTTGTTAGTTCTTATTTTCCACCCAAAACAAAATATAACAAATAAATCACAGAATGTTCCACAAATAAAAAAAACATTATAACTATAACAGTACAAACAAAATATGAAAACATTATATTAATACCATCATGTGAAATGAATAAATTATGATTGCTTAATGTGGATAATACCTTAGTTTTAAGCGGAAACATATTTAAAAGAAAGAAAAAAGAAGAGAAAGGTAAAGAAAGGAATGAAAGGAATTCATTCTCCCCTATCCCTTCCGATTCGAGAACATGGGTGCCTTTGCAGCTCAAAAGAGATATACTAATAACTAAAGTGAATTGATGGCTCTGCCTCCACATCTGCCTCTACGTCCCTAGCAAAGAAGATTGTCCCATTTTCTAAAATGATTATGTAATGTTCTTCCAGGTCAAGCTAATTTTCTTTATTCAATTTTATTTTCCAATACATTTTTTCTTAATATTTTGAAAAGTAAGGGTTTTTGTTTTTATTGTTTACTCTTTAACAAAATATCATATATTTAATAAAATAATGATGTGGTTCAATTACTGTTGATCATTTTACACCAATCTCTCTCTCTCTGTAATTTGTCTGTTTCTGGGCGGAGCAATAACCCAAAGCAAGGAGTAAGCGAAGAATAGTTATTCATACCTATATTCAGACATAGAGTAGTTCGTTAGGAGAGCCAGCGACATCCTCGATAGCAAGTTTGGTAGTTTTAGCCATCATCTCTTTCGCGCCCTCCGTCGTCGTTCTAAACTCCGTCCCGTAGAGGGCTATTGCACCTAAAACGTAAAGAAGAAGAAGATGATGATAATGAAAATAAAAGAATAAGATCAATAAAAAGGAGGAGAAAGAGCCGGAAAAAGAGGAAGAAGGGAGCACAAGAAAAACAAGAAGTACAGGGAAAAGAAGCATAAGTAGATAATGATGACAACAAAATAAAAAAAGGCAAAGAAAAGGAAAAAAAATAAAAATAAGAAGTATAGCTAGGATCTATAGGAGGAGGAGGAGAAGAAGAAGAAGAATAAAAAGAAGAAGAAGAAGAAAGGAGAAGAAGAAAATGAATATTATAACTGTAATGCTATCCTAATAAGTGATATCACCTTAAACACGAAAACTGTATCTACGTATAAGTATAATTATAACGCAATACACACGTGAACAGAAAAAAGTGTAGATAGGAAGTATTAAAATTATAACAACGATTAATTTGGACTTTTGTAATTGTAGGCAAACCAAGATATAAGACTTACCAGCGACGTGAGGGCAAGCCATTGAGGTCCCACTCATTACCATAGTTGTGGAGTCAGTTAACTTGCCTGCGGACCTGATGTTGGATCCAGGAGCAAAGATGTCCAAGCATCTTCCATAGTTGGAGTAGGGGGCACGTTTATCACGTTCGTTTGTTGCTCCTACGGTGATTGCCTGCGTAATTTCAAGAGACACGAATCACAGAGAACATACCGACTCGAAAAGTGGCGTAATACTATATAATAGACCGAAAGCTTTAGTCTCTGATCGAGAAGTTTTTTCGCTGAGACTACCTCTGGCTCCATGCACTGTCGAACGCTTCTATAGTCTTTACAGTATGGGAAATGTTGACAAAATTAATGTCAGTTTATTCAAGAATTCGCAATACCAGAAGGTTTTTTCTCTCTAGATACTAAATCGATGTTATGCCTGACCAATCCGATCTGCGCCGAAGCACACAATCTGACAGAGGTTGGTTCGGAAGCTGTCCATTGATATAATTATGTTTGTCGTTAGGGAGAAATTAAATTGCTGGCCAGGACGTAAGTTATATTTCACATCGAATTTGTTAAATATCTCTCGTTGAGGAGAAAATAATAAGTCTCAGCATTTCTTTTAATTGTCGGTGTGAGCTGATGGGGAATATGTGATGTACAAAATCAAGAAGAAGACGAGCCGAACTTACAGTTGGAACTCGAGCTGGAGAATAGCTGCAAGCATCGACGTTGGAATTACCGGCAGCCGCGGCGACTGGAACCCCACCAGCGATCAGTGCCTCAACGGCTTGGTCCTGAGTGGGTGACGCACCTCCTCCGATGGACATTGAGACAACATCCATCCTGCCAGCGTACTTTGCAACATGTTCGATTCCTGCAAACAGGAAATTTGGAGTCAAAACTTGAGAACGGAGGAATTAAAAAAAAAATCGCTCTACAGGTATTGCTGATCTAGAAAAGGTGCCACGAAGCCCGCTCTTAAATAATATCGATAATTTTGTACTATTTCTAAAAATCATCACACGATAAGAGTTGCTAATGGCCGTTGCTCTTGAGGCTTTGTTTCGATACGATTGCTTTGAGCAGGACCTCTGACCCTGCATTTGTGCGACATCACTCTCAGCCAGCCACTGATATGTCGCCGTCCTATCTGCAGCAGGCAAAATACGTCTCGTGTCGACGGGTATAACATAGTCCGTGAACCACAATGTGAAACGAATCGACCACAATGAGAAAACGCCCCAATTTAACACTGTGATTGACAGTGTGATTCACACTGTGAATGAGTGTGAATGAGTGTGAATGAGTGTGTTCTTTCCAGCAGGGTTATTACCTGCCATGATACTTGTGGAGGTGCCATATCCATTACAATTCATAACCTTGACTGCCTTTAAAGTGACTTGATTGGCCACACCAAGCGTGCTACCTCCGACAGTTCCACAACAATGAGTTCCGTGTCCATTGCAATCTTCCTGATGTAAGAAACAATATCGTGAGCTATTTTGATTAGAAATACATGATTTCAACGAGCCGTTAAGATATGGTTCTCGATAACCATTAGGCACGCGGGTGGTAATTTCGTTTGAGCCGGTAATAGCATAAGCCTTGCAATCCCAGGGTTTGATTTACAATATTTACAGTATTCGCAATATGGAATATAATTATGAGAGAGAAGACAAAAGCGTACACACCTTTATAGAAAAAACATAAGAATAATCCGATAGTTAGCTGTTTTCCGATTTGGTCAGAAATTAGGTCTTGACTTTTAGGGTTGATGTATAGGTTCAGAGTTAGGAGCGATGACAGAGTTGAGTCCAGGAGTAAACTTAGGAATTTCAATGACCATGATGCATTAATTGGCGGATATCAATTTTGTCGAGCAATTGATATGCGGATCGAAGAACCCCCACCCCTTTAAGAGGATGGTGGTCTCACCCCGGATTTCAAATCGTGTAAGTTATTATCACTTTTTATTTTGTAACCCTTGTTAATTAACAAGCAGGCATATACATCAGAGTGAGAACTGATCGGGGGTGCATCATTGACAGCAGCACCTGTACTGTACATTTTGCCTTCTGGTGTGATAGTTACGCTTTCTACAGGGGCCTATTATGTTGATGGTAATGGCTCGGATGAAAATTGATACGCGGTCAACTGCAAATCGAACCCTAGGTCCAAAATGAAAACAACAGTAACTGAGTTTTTCAGTTAATAAGGAAACTATTGAAAGACAACTTTTTTGCTCGGTTGCAATACGACTTCGCAGCGTCGTTGGACATAGGTTTTGAAGCCAAACTTTTAGAAGGTAAAATTGGCTTGTATATTAAATAACAAGTGAAGAGCAACAGTGCAAAAAAATAATAATCGCAATTCCAAAATTTTAAATCGAGTCTAAAGAAACTTAAATTGTTATATTGAACACTACATGAATTATAAAGAGAGCACCTTATACAACGCGGTCGGTCAGAGTGAAATCTAGTAAAACTATTTGATAAACTGTACATTCATGGCAAATTTTAATTTGCTAGTGGCATTATAGATAGGCCTAAATAACATGAATTTAAATCAAAATCATCCCCAAAACGTATGGTTGAATAAAAACGTACACTAAATGGTAATTTACTTACTTTATTTATTTATTTATTTATTTATTCCGTTTTATTTAAACAGGGTAGCCCCGTCAGTAATCAAAGTACTGTTTTCCAGGGGGCCCTGTACACAAATGAACATATATGAAGAAACAAACTACTTGAACAATATAAACATCATGGAAAACATCAATACATAGCAACATATAACAGAAAATGAGTAAAGAGTAAGAGTGAATAATGAAACAAAGCCGTAGTAAGAATGATAAATTTCAAAGAGCAATTTCAAATCGATAACAATATACTCTGATAATTATCAATGATCTGTTTAGATTTTAACAAATTATTATATTGAGAAATTTATGTAAATATTCATGAAAAAATAAATAAAGAAAGGCATATTTATCTTTAAGATCGCTGCTTAAAATAGAGAGAACAAAAAGTATTCTTGGTCGGGGCATTTCGAACTGAGTGGGGTAGGCTATTCCACTGAAGAGCACCATCAACTGAGAAGGCACGTTTTCCACATTCAGTTTTAATTCTTGGAATAATGACGCCCAAATTGTCAGCATTCCTTGTTGAGTATTTATTAGTATGGGCGGACAGGGTGAAATACATTGATCGTTATCGACTCGGTTGATTTGCCCCCCCCCCCCCCAGAGAAGAAGTAAGAGCCTATAAGTTCCATATTTATTATATATGTATATATATATTATATATGCGCGTGTGTGTTCAGATACGTCCTTTCACTCCTTTGTCTTCTATCGTAATTTCTCCCACGTATATAAACATTTATAATTTATATTATTTATTTATTAACTTGTATTTGTAATTTGAAATCATATAGGGAGAATACCCCCTTCGCACTCTCCAGCGGGGTTTAAGATTAAACAATCATGCAATTGGTTCAATTGAAACTTCATGGCCCGAATTCACAAAGGAGGTTTGTCGACAAACCGAGGTTTATGTACGTCATATGACGCGTTTTTGACGCGTTTTTTTACAAACTTGGTTTTTAAAAAACAAAAGGAGGTTTGTCGACAAACCTCCTTTGTGAATTCGGGCCAATGTGTTTGGAATCTGACTAACGTCTTTCGAGTCTATATAGTTCGCCACAATCTTAGCTCTTGATCCCGCTGTTCCTTTAAACTGTTCGTGGGTACTTCTGACACCTGTATCGAGCACCCACACGGTGGCGCCTCTTCCTCCTCCTGCAAGGGAAATAAAAGTTAACAATCAACCATCAAAAGTCTTGCGTGTCAGAATAGAGAAAGTGTGCTCCCCCACCCCACACACACAAACACACACTTCAACCAAGAAAGAAACAACATATATCTTTTCTTTAGTTAAGTGAGGAGATTACTATATTATAGACCTTACAGTGTCCTTTCAGGGTTTGTGATCTCAGGGTAGTCAGGGGGGGGGGGGGAGTACCCAGATTTGGTTTGAGCCATGTGCAGCTCAATACTCCAAAACCATATCCATTTTGAGGATAGGATAAGTAGAAAATAGGAACACTTTGGATGAAAAAGCGAAATCATTTCAATGGATTTTGCATCTGGGATCAGTTGCACTTTAGCGATAATAATCATGGGGGAGGTATCATTCTGCAGAAAATAGTAACCCAGTTTGAGGCAAAGATTTAAAGTGTACCGATCACTTTTAAAATATTTTGTGTACAGCTAGATATATAAATTACACCTAATAAATAGTTCACCCTGCATTTTGTGGGCTAACGGACAAGAATTATGAAGAAAAATATTAATAAAACAAAATTCGCATACGAAACCGAAGTCGCAATCGGTTTCCGAGCGGACCACCGGTTTTTCTTATTCACACATGCCATTTTTCAAAATCATTCATCGGTATAATGTTATGCCATAGATACGCAGTATGCATGCGCGTGGACTTGTATTCGCTCTCTAGCCCGCTCGAAATGGTTTTCGGACGACGATGTGGAGTGCGTAGGTACTCAGGGGCGGCCGAGCGACTTCCAAAGTGGGGGGGGGGGGGGGGGCACCAACAAAAAAGGGCACTTTCTGGAAAAAAAGGGCACCTACAGTGGGAAATCTCAAAGCGAAAATATACAAATTTTTAGACATTGGTATATACCCCTACATTGTAATTACATTATCAGGGATGATTTTAATATTTGTTTCTCTTCATACATCATACAATATATCGCTTAAGCATCATACTTTACAGTTGGGTGTGATGTCTGAGTATGCATTTACGAGCGAGCGAAGCGAGCGAGAAAAATTTTAAAGATCTGTGAGGTCGCAGTGCGAAAAATTACATCTTATAAAGAGGAAAAAAGCCAATCGTGATGGGGTTATAAACACATTCTCATAACGGAAGACTGAAAAGACTTTTGATAAGAAACATAATTATATCATCTTTAAATGCGAGCGAGCGCAGCGAGCAAATTTGGGGGAAATTGCTCTCAGTCGCTTTAAATAAGGGGCACGTTTAATGATTACATGAAAAGGGGACAATTATCGAAAGGGATAAGACACTTATTAGAAAACAAAAAAAGCACGTGTCAAAGTACAAAGGATAATTATAAAAGGTGAAAATGAGGCATTTTTTCACCTGAAAAGAGGCACTCACCAGTGATGAAAAAGAGGCGTTTACGAAAATGGGAAATAGGCATTTGTTGACGGAAAAGGGGCACCCATCAGATTTTGATAGGGGCATTTATAAGAGGTGAAAAGGGGATAGGTCCCTTATTAGAAAGGAAAAGGGGCACGTATCATTATTAAAGGGAGAATTATCAGAGTTGAAAAGGGGCACTGACCAGATATGAAAAGGGGCACTTATGAAAATGTAAAGGGGGCACTTATAATAAAGGAAAATGTGCATTTGTTGAATGAAAAGGGGGCACCGTTTTAAAAGGGGCAGTTATGAGAAGGGAAAGGAGTCCTTTTTTTTTTAAATTGGGGCACTTATCATAAGGAAAAGGGGCACTTTTTAGAAGGGGAAAGGGGCACATGTTATAATGAAAGGTGTGCTCATCCGAGTTTTAAAAAGGGGTACTTATTAAAAGGAGAAGGAGCACTTCTTACAAAGGAAAAAAGGGGAAGTTGTCAAAGTAAAAGGAGCACCTCTCAGTTTTGAATAGGGCAATTATTAGAGGTGAAGGGGGCACTTATTAAAAGTAAAAAGAGGCACTTCTCGTACCTGAAAAGAGGCACTTACTAGAGATTAAAAAGGGCACTTATTCAAGATAATTTCAAGATTTATGAGAATGGAAAATGGACACTAATTGCAAAGGAAAATGGGAACATGTCGAAGGAAAAGGGGCACGTGTCAAAAATAAAAAGGGCACTCGTCAGAGGTGAAAAGGGGGAAGGGGCACTTTTACTAAGTAATAGGGGCACTTTTCAAAGTAAAAGGGGCACCTTTCCTATGTAAAAGGGGCACTTCTTACAAAATAAAAGGGCCACTTTCCTTTGTAAAAAGGGGCACTTTTGGGGTATCTGAAAAAGTGGGGGGGGGGGCACTGTGCCCCCCCCCCTCTGCCCCTCCCCGGGAGGGCCGCCTCTGTAGGTACTGCACTGCCTGTATTTTCAAACTCGCAAAATGTCTTCACAAGTAATATTCTTACCTGATATATGTGGCGTATAAGCGCCGTCGAGTGATTTAGGAATGCCGTGATCTATACGGTCGATGCCCCAGGAGAAATCACCAATCTTGGCTTCTGTTTGAACACGGAAAACACCGTCCTGCTCGACGTACTCCACGCCGGGTAGGCCGCGGACCTGTCCCATTAATGGAAAGTATCTTCTTTTTATAAAAAAAAAAATTCAGACAGTTTTCAATAAAGTCTCCGCTTATTGCCCGGCGGCATTATTTTTTTCTGCGGCACAGATTGGGCCTTTTTTTTTTTTTAAGACGTCTTGATTTAACCCTAACCCTAACCCTAACCCTAAAGTTTCCCATAGGCTCAACACGCACCTAACCCCAATCTGTGCCGCCGAAAAAAATAACGCTGCCCGGCGGGCGGACGGTCGATCAAGATCCCAGTATCTAACCACATGGATAATATATATATATACTGGGAACCTCGGTCGTTGCACGAATATGAGCATATTTGGGCACCTCGTTGCCCGAATATACGAGGTTTTCGATCGCTGCACGAATATTGAGAATGTCCCATTTCTAGGGGAGGTGGGGGTGGAAGCTGCCAGCAGCGATCACCCCTTCCCCGACCCTTCATATTCGGGCTTCCGCCCTATTTGCTTTGAACTGTTACAAAAAACTGAACAAAATTATGTACAGCGCAAATTAGTGAGGTGCTCGCAATTGCTCGTCAATTTGTGTTTGATTGATTGCAATTGCAAAAATAACTTTCTTATTTCTAATCGGAATTTGCTCAAACTTTTACTGACCTGTTCCTCTAATTTTTGTGCTTTTATTAAAACCAACTCAATATCAGGGTAGACTTCCCCTTTAAAACAATTCAGTCGCATAGATTTTCAGAAAATCAACTCAGTGAGGGCCAGTCCCGGGGGGGGGGGGGGGGGGGGGGGGGGGGGGGGGGGGTAAGAGGACACTTTTTTCTTTTTTTTTTTGACCTCGAAATTTGAAAATTTGACATTTTGCTCCGTTGAGGGGGGGGGGGGGGTAAGGTCACCTGTTTTGGGTCAGTCATGGGGATAAAAATTTTTTTTTTTTTTTTTTTTAATAATAAAACAAAAAAAAAACAAAAAAAAAAAAGTCCAAAAGGGGGGGGGGAGGTTTTAGGGGGGTTTTGGAGGGGTTTATACACATAAAAATACCAAAGGGGGGGGGGGGGTTAACCCCCCAAACCCCCCCCCCCCCCCCCTGCGTACGCGCCTGGCCAGTCCAATACACTTCACTTGAAGCGTCGGAATATTGCCCGCACATTTCAAAAGGTGATATGATCAAGTATATCGAAATTGTAGGGTGAGTTCTCTAAAGTGTTTGTTATCGTGTTCAACTTACCATATCGAGGACACGGTCGGATAATTCGGCGGAGAAAGCATTGATAACGTATCTAAAGATATGACGAACATGTCCACCAGAGAGACGAACGGTCGCGGTCACCTCATCCACGTTGATTTCATCCTGGAAAAAACAGTTACAAAACCATGACAACTATTTGTTTTCTGTACGCATTTCCTTTTCCTTTTCCCCTCAAATCGTTATTGATAATACTGGCGGGTTCCAAGGGCTGATTGGCCCGTGCCCCCTCCCCCCTCCCCCCTCCCCCCTCACACACCACAGCAAAAACCCATCGGGTTTACGTTAAAGTTGGAATGTAATTCAACCCTTGTACTCTAATAGTTTTGTGTACTGTATTTCTATAATATAACATTTTATCTATAATAATAATACGCTAAGGCTCCGCGGGGGGCGCGACGTCTCGGCGAACCTTTGTATTCTATTGTTTTTTAATGAGATCGCCGACCCAAGTTGGTGCGGCTATCTCCTCCCGAACCCTGCCCTCGGGGCACCCGTGCCCGGTGCCATCGTCCGCGGGAGAGTCTACTCTGTGGAATTGGCTATACTCCGCCCGAGGTCCTCCTCCGTGTCGACGTCCAGGGCGAAAACAGACGCGACATGCATAATGCACGATATGCGTGACGACAGAGATACCTCATGGATATTCAACATTGACCATCGCAATGACCATCGTCGAGTAAGCACGCTCTTTTCACCGCCTCTCCCCCTTCCGTATATTCCGCGTATCTTCCGCGTTATGTCGAAAGCAACCAAAGCAGCCAAGAGGCCTCGCGGTGAGACGCCGCCCAGCCCAACCGATACAAGCGCTCTAATACCAGTGATACGAAGACTTTTAGATGCCCAAATGGACAAATTCGAGAGTCGATTCAAGAACTTTGAAAGCTCTTTATTTACTAAAATTAAAGAGTTGGACAATGACCTTAATGACATTAGAGCTATGCTGGAGTTTCAAAGCCACGAAACAGACCAGCTAAAAGTAAAAATGGCTGACATGGAAACAAATTTTAAACGAAAAGAAGAGGAACTTCGAGAGGAAGTCGACAGATTAGCTACGTATGTTGCTAGAGAGAATTTAGTCATCTTGGGATTGAAAGAAGTGAAGGACGAAAATCTCACCAGCGAGCTGAGTAAATTGTACAAAGATAAACTAAAAATGGAGGACGATGTTATACAACGAATTGAGTACCAGAGAGTACACAGGGTGGCTGCAGCGGGTGGGGGACCCCGCCCTATTAAAGCGCGATTTACTCGATATGCGGACAAACTCTTGGTGCAGAAAAACGCCAAACTTCTCAAAGGCTCCGACATTTATTTGGCGGATGACCTACCTAAGCATGTGAGGGAGCTAAGGAGGGTGCAGGTACCTACCCTAAAAGCAGCCCGGAGCGCAGGGAAACTAGCGTTTTTTGGTCGTGCGGAGCCAACGAAGCTTTTCGTAGACCATGTCCTAGTTCCAATCGGGGAACAGAAGAGCCTTATAAACAAATTGGAGAAGAGCGCTATGGGAGTTCAAGTCAAGGTGGGGAATACGGCAGCGATCAATGTCCGGGACAACAAGGAAAATGAGGAAACGAAACTGACCGAGCAGGCTGAAGGAAATGTTCTACGAAACCGAGAGGAACAGAGGGAAACGAATGTGACGGGAAATCCTATCAGAGGAGCGGAGGCGCCAATAGAGGTGATGGACACAATGATGTAACGACCAAGGGAAACATCATTGCAGCGACCAACGTCAGTGGTGACAGGAAGGAGCATGGAGACAAGAAACAGAGGGAGAATAACCGTTTAAGATAAGTAAAAATTCCATATTGATTATTTCCAAAACCAATGTGAGCTGAAATGAGGATGGAGATGGAAACAGAAGGAAAACAGCCATCAAGATGAATGAAACCTATTAAATATTTGAGCAGCCAATATGATCTGAAACGGAAACGGAAAAGAGAAGAAGAAGAAGCAAGCAGCTGAACTTAACAATGCGTTTGAAAAAAAAAGAACGACAATAATACCAAAATATCTCATTCGGTATTTATGAAGAAGAAAACTTTGAAGAAAAAGAAAGACTTTAATGAGATGTTCGAAAATAATTATATTTTGGCTATAGTATGTAGAGCAGAAATGGTTTATTGATAAATGCAAGAGATGCGTTAATATTATGCTATGTAATGGATAAGTAAGAAAAGACCAAAATTCTTTTCGATGGTATCCGACTCATTTGAAACATTGAGTAATTTGAAGATAATATTGCCAAGGAACATAAAAAGAAAGACTTCAATGAGATGTTTCAAATATAATTTAATTTTGGATACCTAGGTTCGAACACAAGCATGAACTTTGATATTCATTATTTTGCAGAAAAGGTTATGAAGAAGAGAACTGTTAAAGAAAGGAAAGACTTTAATGAGATGTTCAAAATAATTATATTTTGGTTAACTAGTATAGAGCAGAAATGGTTCATTGATGAATGCAAGAGATGCGTTAATGGATAAGTAAGAAAAGACCAAAATTCTTTTCGAAGGTATCCGACTCATTTGAAACATTGAGTAATTTGAAGATAATATTGCCAAGGGCTAATTCATTTTGATGAAAAGAAAAGAAGAACAAAAAAAAAGTGAGGTTCGAATAAAAGTATGAACCTTGTTTTTATTTTTTTGCAGAAAAGGTCATGCCATACAAGTTTTCTAATAGACATTTGGTAGTTAGGAAACATAAAAAGAAAGACTTCAATGAGATGTTTCAAATATAATTATATTTTTGGATACCTAGGTTCGAATACAAGCATGAAATTTGATATTCATTATTTTGCAGAAAAGGTTGTGAAGAAGAGAACATTTAAGAAAAGGAAAGATTTTAATGAGATGTTCAAAATAATTATATTTGGGCTAACTAGTATGTAGAGCAGAAATGGTTCATTGATGAATGCAAGAGATGCGTTAATGTTATGCTTTGTAATGGTTAAGTAAGAAAAGACCAAAGTTCTTTTCGGTGGTATCCGACTCATTTGAAACATTGAGTAATTTGAAGATAATATTGCGAAGGGCTAACTCATTCTGATGAAAAGAAAAGAAGACAAAAAAAAATGAGGTTCGAATAAAAGTATGAACCTTGGTTTTTATTATTTTGCAGAAAAGGTCATGCCCTACAAGTTTTCTAACGGATATTTGGTAGTTAGGAACATAAAAAGAATGACTTCAATGAGATGTTTCAAATATAATTATATTCTTGGATACCTAGGTTCGAATACAAGCATGAAATTTGATATTCATTATTGTGCAGAAAAGGTTGTGAAGAAGAGAACATTTAAGAAAAGGAAAGATTTGAATGAGATGTTCAAAATAATTATATTTGGGCTAACTAGTATGTAGAGCAGAAATGGTTCATTGATGAATGCAAGAGATGCGTTAATGTTATGCTTTGTAATGGTTAAGTAAGAAAAGACCAAAGTTCTTTTCGGTGGTATCCGACTCATTTGAAACATTGAGTAATTTGAAGATAATATTGCGAAGGGCTAACTCATTCTGATGAAAAGAAAAGAAGACAAAAAAATGAGGTTCGAATAAAAGTATGAACCTTGGTTTTTATTATTTTGCAGAAAAGGTCATGCCCTACAAGTTTTCTAACGGATATTTGGTAGTTAGGAAACATAAAAAGAAAGACTTCAATGAGATGTTTCAAATATAATTTTATTCTTGGATACCTAGAATATAGAGGGAAAAAAAGCGGTTTATTAATGAATGCAAGAGATGTGTCAATGTTATGCTTTGTTTAGGATAAGCAAGAATTAAACCACAGTTCATTTCGATGGTATCTGACTTATTTGAAACATCGGGTAATATGACAAAAATATTGCCAAGGGTTATTTTACTCTGATGGAGGGGGGGGGGGGGGGGGGGCGAGAATAGGAGGTTCGAATACAAGCATGATCTTTTATATTTATCATTTTGCTGAAAAGGTTAAGCCATACAAGGTTTCCAATGGATGTTTTGGTTAATAACATTATGCACACTGTCATCCATTTATAGAATTGGTTACGTCATCCAAGATGTCTAATGATTGTTTTGGTTTAAGGAATGTCTTCTGTATTAAGAGAGAGTTTTATGTTTATACGATTAAAGAATGCCTGGGATTGATTAGTATTGGTTGGTATTTTGACCCATAGGAATCTTGAGATCTTTTATATTAAGAGCATGTATAGTGAGTAGTCAGGTTTGAAGATTTATTGCCAAGGGTTTTTCCATTTAAATGAAGGAAAATAAAAGAAAGAAAAGAAAGGTTTCATTGTGATGGTCGAAGTACTAGCATGAATAGTGACATACATGTAAATTCATAGATTTGGTTACTTCATACAAAGGTCTAAAGATTGTTTTGGTCTGTAAAGATCTTTTATATTAAGGGTGTGTCTTAGACTATGAAAGAATACCCGGGATTCAATAGAATAGTTAGGTCTCTTGACCCATAGAAATCTTGATGTCTTTTATATTAAGAGCATGTATTATGTTTAGGCAATTAAAGAATGCCCGGGATTGAATTGAATAGTAAAGTTTTGGTATTTTAACTCTAGGAATCTTGTTTAGTTTGAAGAAATATGCCAGGTTACTTCATTTAAGGTGTCTAATGATTGTTTCGGTTGAATAAAGGTCTTTTATACTAAGGGCGTGTCTTAGGGTCTCTTGACCCATAGAAATCTTGATGTCTTTTATATTAAGAGCATGTATTATGTTTAGACAATTAAAGAATGCCCGGGATTGAATTGAATAGTAAAGTTTTGGTATTTTAACTCTAGGAATCTTGTTTAGTTTGAAGAAATATGCCAGGTTACTTCATTCAAGGTGTATAATGATTGTTTCGGTTAAATAAAGGTCTTTTATACTAAGGGCATGTCTTAGGGTCTCTTGACCCATAGAAATCTTGATGTCTTTTATATTAAGAGCATGTATTATGTTTAGACAATTAAAGAATGCCCGGGATTGAATTGAATAGTAAAGTTTTGGTATTTTAACTCTAGGAATCTTGTTTAGTTTGAAGAAATATGCCAGGTTACTTCATTCAAGGTGTATAATGATTGTTTCGGTTGAATAAAGGTCTTTTATACTAAAGGCGTGTCTTAGGGTTAGACGATTAAAAAATGCCCGGGATTGATTAGTATTGGTTGGTATTTTGACCCATAGAAATCTTGATCTTTTATATTAAGAGCATGTCTTATGTTTAAACGAAAAAAAAGACTGCCCTGGATTGAATAGTACAGTTTGGTCTTTTGATTCATAGGAATCTTGAGTAGTTTGAAGAAATATTGCCATTTAAATATATTCATTTAAAAGAAGAAGAAAAGAGAGTTCATTGTGATGGTCGAAGTACTAGTAGGCATAGTGACATACATTCATAGGTGTGGTTACTTCATACCAAGGCCTAATGATTCTTTAGACGATTAAAGAATGCCAAGGTCTAATGATTCTTTAGACGATTAAAGAATGCCCGGGATGGAATAGGATAGTTTAGTCTAAGATGTTTAGGTTTAATGAAGTGCATGCATGCATTGACATTCATTTATAGAATTGGTTACTCCATACTAGATGTTTTAATGATTGTTTTGGTTTCTTCATATAGAGAAAAAGGAAAGAGTTCATTGTGCTGGTCAAACACATAGATGCTCATTGACATTCATTTACAGAAGTGGTTACTGCATACAAAGATGTTTAGGTTTAATGAAGCGCATGCATGTAGCCGGTATTGGAATGATTGTATAAAGAAGGTATTAGAAAGGATAGAAGCTGGGGGGGGGGGGGGGGGTGAGGCGGTGGTTGTGAGCGGAGGAGAAATAGGTGCAACTTTATTTGTAGACATGTCTTTTCTACATAGGTTTTATTGTGTGTGTTATATGTTATGTAAATGTTTAATGTATTCTTTTTTTTTTTTCAACGGGGACAGTTTGTGGCAGCCTTTGATCTGGTTAGTTTTATATGGCTTGAATGTGGGCAACAACCTTTCCATCTCTCATCCACCTATATTATCTACTCAACACGCACATGATGAGTAACACTAAAATTTCCGTCTGCAATTTGATATCCTTAAATGTAAAAGGTATTCGGGAGAAAAATAAAAGAAGAAGCATTTTCAAATGGTGCAAAGAAAAAGGTGGGAATATTATTTTTTTACAGGAAACCTTTAGCACACAAGATATAGTTAATACTTGGAATTCGATGTGGGAAGGCGAATGTATATACAGCCACGGTACTAATCATGGTAAAGGGGTTATGATACTATTTGATAGTGGAGTAAATATTAAGATACGACACACAGTTATCGATGAAAATGGCAGATACATTTTTGCAGTTGGTTTTCTGCAGAATAAGGAGGTAATACTCGGAAATGTTTACTTCCCTGTTGGGAGCAAAGAGTTGGAACAATTGGAGTTTCTGGGCAAAGTTAGAAATATTTTGGAAAAAGATGAATTCAAAAATAAACCTCTCATTATTGGAGGGGATTTTAATATGGTTAGAGATGTACATTTAGATTACAGTGGACATAATGTTAATAAAAAACAGTCTAAGCTTAGCTATGAATTTGAAAAGTTTTTAATTGACTATAATGCCACAGACATATGGCGTGTCAAAAATAATTTAAAGAAACAATTTACATATCACCAACAGAATCCTAAAATGCATAGTAGATTGGACTACTGGGTTATTTCGGAGAGCATAGAAGATATGGTATTTAGCTGCAAAATATTACCTTCAATTTCACCGGACCACTCAGCAGTAGAACTGATTATTAAACTACATTCTTCTACTAATCCTGTAATAAAAGCAGGATATTGGAAATTTAATAACAGTTTATGTAACGATGCAGATTATGTGAAAAGTATGAAAGAAGAAATAACACGGTTGAAACTCAATTTAGCCAAAGAGATAATAGATAATAGAATATTATGGGATTATGTTAAAATGGAGATACGAAGCTTTACAAGAAAATACTGTAAGAAAAAAGCCAAAGAAAGAAAGGATAAGATTGTTGGTTTGGAAAAAGAAATTTCAAAGTTAGAGGAAGAATTACAAATACCAGCGAAGGTGAATGACAATTCTTTGATTAACGATTTGGAAAAGAAAAGAAGGGAATTGAAAAGTCTTTACGGTTATATAAGTGAAGGGGTAAAAATCAGATCTCGAGCCCAATGGTTTGAAAGTGGAGAAAGAGAAACGGCATATTTTAAGCAACTAATAGATTTCAAAGGGAAAAAAAGTGCTATTAAAGAATTACAAGTAGATGGAAATATAACTGATGATGAAAAAGATATCATACAAGAAATTAGGAGATTTTATTCTAAACTGTATGCTAAATCAGAAGAAGGATTATGCGAAAATATTAATTTTTTCCCCAAAACCTTACCCAAATTAACAGAAAATCAGAGGAAGCTATGTGAAGGAAAAATTAACCAGGGAGAGTGTATTGAAATCTTAAAAGAAATGCAGTTAAATAAATCCCCAGGAAATGACGGATTAAATGTAGAATTTTATATTACATTCTGGCATGTAGTTGGTGACTTAGTTCTTAAGGCATTTAACGATACCATGAAATTCAAGGAATTGTCGCCTTCTCAAAAACAAGCAATCATAACGCTTATACATAAGGATGGTAAAGACCCCAAATTCATTAGTAATTATAGACCTATCTCCTTACTCAACGTAGACTATAAGATTATTACCAAAATACTTTCTAAAAGAATAAAAAAAGTTTTGAATGAAATTGTGTCGGTCGACCAAGTAGGTTATTTAAAAGATAGAAACATCGGTGATGCAATCAGATTAATCAATGATATGATTTTTCATACTTCTTGTTTTAACAAACCAGGGTACCTATTGGCAATAGATTATGAAAAAGCTTTCGACTCGATTTCACATAGTTTTCTTCAGGAAGTGCTCATTTCTTTCGGGTTTGGGCCAATGTTTTGTGAATGGGTTACAATTTTACTTACCAATGCTCAAAGTTGTGTTTTTAATGGGGGTAAATCAACCGGATATTTTAAAGTTCAAAGGGGTGTAAGACAAGGAGATCCGTTATCTCCATATTTATTTGTTTTATGCATAGAATGCTTAACTCACTGCATTAGAAATGATAAGTTGGTAAAAGGTATTTGTTTTGGAGAAACAGAAATAAAGATGATCTTATATGCAGATGACATGTCAATTTTTGTACGAGACATAAAATCGATTAATAGAATAGAGGTAATCATGGAAAATTTTAGGAAAATATCAGGACTAAAGATTAATGGAAATAAAACATTCATTTTACCCTTAGGATCTTCTGTTGGCTCTGCGACTGTGTATCCTTTTGGAAAGGAGGCACACATTTTAAAAATACTCGGTATATATTTTACATTAGATCCCAATGTGGCGGAAGAGATGAATTACAAAGAAATATTAAGCAAAATAAAGAAAATGTTAAATTGGTGGAAACAAAGAGATCTTACTTTGATAGGGAAAATTCATTTACTGAAAACATACGCATATTCAAAACTAATCTATGTAAGCTCTTTGACTCCAGTGCCTGAATGGGTTATAAAAGAAATTGATGAGATCTGTTTTAATTTTCTATGGCGAGGTAAAGACAAAATTAAAAAAAGTACGATGTATTTTGATTACAAGCAAGGAGGATTAAAAATGCTCAACTTTCAACTTTTTGTGAAAGTACAAAAGGTGATGTGGATTAAAAGACTTGTAACAGGAAACCAGAGAGTTAAATGGAAAAAGTATTTCAAATTTTTAATGAGACCTTTCGGAGGAAATTTTATTTTTTACTGTAACTATTTACCTAACAAGATCGATATACAATTACCAAAATACTATCGGGATTTAATAAATATTTGGTTAGATATGAATGATTTTATTAAAAAAAGATACAACTCACAAAGGGAATGAAATTTTTTTAAATAATAGGTTTATACACAATAGTGGAAAAACATACTTCAATGAAAATCTTTTCTTAAAAAATACTTACAGATTGTACCATATTATAGATGGAAAAGGAACATTAAAGTCGGACACTTATTTCAGATGTATGGGACTAGAGGAAGAGGAAATATCAATGCTTAAAGAAATCTATGGTAATATACCTAAGGAATGGAAAATCGATTTAACAAAGAGGCAAATTTCATTTCATGACCTAAAAATAGAATTTATGTTCACAAAGCAAACATTCCAATTTGAATCGGTTTGTTCGAAGAATCTGTACAGGGCATGCATACAAAAAATGCAAGACGTCCCTGTCAGTTTTCAGAATTTACATTCATCATACAATCTGTCGGTTAAAGAAATTGAAAAGGTTTTTGTCCGACCAAGAATTAGTACTTTAGATAATAAACTAAGAGAATTTCAATTCAAATTGCTTTATAAAATTGTTTATGTCAATCGTTATTTATACAGGTTTCAATTCATATTAAGTGATAAATGCTCATTTTGTGGAAAAGAAGAGGAAACATATAGGCACATATTTTTTGAATGCGAAATGGTGAGAAAATTATGGGATCAATGTAGTGATAGTTTGGATATTCCAATCCTTAAAGATATGAGCTGGAAAGAAGTTCACATTGGATTAGACGAAATAACCGAAGATAGGCAAATGATTAATCACGTGGTTTTATTAATTAAATATTTGATATTTATTAGTAGAGAAAAAAAGAAGCCTCCAAGTATTGAAGAAATAAGAGAGAAAATATTCAAAAGTAAACAGGAAGAAAGAAAGAGTGCTACTGAACGAAAAACGTTGACGTTCCACTATAAAAAATGGGAACATCTCAAGGTAAACATGGACAATATGCAAGAAAATGCAAGGGATGAGGAAAGGGGGGGCCTGCCCGGTTCACAGCTGTGTGTGATTGACCGGTCTCGGTTGCCTTAGACTGCCCACGTCTTCTTGTTTTGTTGTTGTTTGTTTTGTTTTCTGTTTTCGTTTTCTGTTTGTTGTTGTTGGTTTTGTTTTTAACGGGGGTAGGCGGTATAACAAACTTTATTCATTCGATATAACTGAGTTGATTGTAGTCTGTACTTTGTTCCAATGTTATAAATTGTAATATGTAATAGAGATACTAGTACTACAGAACAAAATATAGAGGGGGGGGGGGGTTATAACAATATTAATTCATTCAATATACTTGAGATTACTGTATTTTGTACTCTGTAATTGGTTCCAATATGTTATATATTACAATTTGTATGAATTAATATTATTTATTGAGTGAATACAATAAAGAATATTACAAAACAAAAAAACTATGGGAGGGGGGGGGGGCAAAATAACTTATATCTTCATTCGATATTACCAAGATTGATTATACTCTGTGCGGGTTTTTTTCCCCCCATTATGTTATATAGTTAAATGATGTATGATTCGATGTTATGTATTGAATGATATAATGTAACACAGATGTACATGTATGAATTGATTGATGTATTGAATGAACACAATAAAGAACATTACAAAAAAAAAAAACATTGCATCCGTAGACACACGACCGATGACCATCCACTCACATTAAGTTGCGTAATAAATGCACGCTGAATGGGTATGACTTACCCCGTGTTAGGTATCTTTCAATAGGATGTGCTTTGTACTAGCTGCACTGCACAAGCGGTACCTGCACAAGCGAGATACACTCCGGATACACTGGGCTAATTCCCGTCGACGTCCAAACTTAGAGACCTATTTCCATCATGATTGCCGCGATTTTTATATAGTTTTCGTGAATGGAGGTATGAAATCAAAGCTTATTTTGTGATTATTACGGCCATGTATACTCAATTTTGATTATCATTTTCTAAAGGAAAGTTTTCACAAGAAAACCAATGGACTGACAGTTCAGTCGCACACAGCTCAGTGCAGCTGCGCTGCTCGGGAAGCTCCAACACAGGCACCGCGCACCGCAGGCGTCCGACGCCTGCGGCGCCGGTGTTCGAGCTTGCTGGAGTTACGCTGAAGTGTGTGTGTGCTGAAGCTGAGCTCGAGTCGAAAAGATTTGACACTTTGCATCATTATTGCCGCGATTTCAATATAGTTTCGTGAATATATTTACGAAACCTGAGCTTAGAATTAGTAAAAGTATTACTAATGTCTACGTTTTTAAACGACTGTCTGATTTTCTTATGAAAATTTTACTTTGAAAAATGATTATCGAAATAAATGGTCAGAAATAATCACAATCTAACACAGTTAGGGTCTATTATTATGTTACAGTTCTTGCATCAAATCAATGCATGAAAACTTAGTTATTGAACTAGAAAAATGTTTTTTTTTTTTTTAAATAGGCAATTATGAAGTAGGATGTAGGAAGCCTCAAACCTTAGCCTACTAAACAAATCTCAACAAAGTGTAGGCCTATCCTTTTATGAATTAATGAAAAAGTAGCCCCAGAAAAAAGAGCCCCCGAAAGTTGAAAAAGTAGCCCCCGAAAATTTTCAGAAAATTTGAAATGGAGCCCCAGAAATGAAAAAAATAATTTTTTGCCTGCGCCTCCCTCTAGAATCCCGCGGATTTCCGCGGGTCCTGAGTTGAGTGTATATATAATATAGGCGTGGGGTCCATGGGTTTCAAGGGGTCATAAACCCCAAAAGCTCAGGGGGTTACGTTCTTCAAAGTGGTGGGGGGGGGGAGAGATCAGATCGCAGCGAGTTGAGTGTATATATAATATAGGCGTGGGGTCCACGGGTTTCAAGGGGCCATAAACCCCCGAAAGCTTGGGGGTTTTAGGCGTTTAATTAGGGTCAGATGAGCATTTTTTTAATACTTTATTTGTGACACCTGCGGGTCACTAATTGGCGTGGGTCAATACGTAGAGTTGCGTAGTGTTGCGTACCACCTACGCTGGCCTACGTTACTATATGCTGAGGGACGGAAAGGGGTACGCAAGATGAACAAAAACAATTCAACATGTTTAATTTTTTTCGCGTACTTAAGGCATAGAAACTTGACGCAGAAAGTACGTCTTTTTACGCAACACTACGCTACATGCCTACGCAACAGTACGCTACGTACCCTACGCCAGATCGACAAAGCAGTAAAAGCTTTCAACACAGTAAGCAACCATAAGCAAACCCGTACGCCAGCCTACGCATAACCTACGCAGGGACTTTTTTCCCATTAATACACAGCCTAATTTCTGCGTAGTCGGTACGCCACTCTACAGAACTCTACGCAGTTCCAGTGGCTTAAAGAATAACTACCGGTACAGTTGGATTTTTTTTTATTATTTAATATAAGGCCAAATTAAAAAAAAAACATGCTTATAGCATCCTGTTTTTTAGAAAAATGGGAGGAGGCCCTTTTTTTTTTTTCTTTCTTTCAAAATGGCCGCTCCGTACATTTTCTCTGACATTCAGGCTATTTTTCAAGATGGCGGCCGACATTTTTTTTTTTTTTTTTTTTAAATCAGAAATACATTTTAGCAGTGCTTTTCATGTTTTTTTTCTTTCAAAAAAAAAAAAAAAATCAAAAAAAATCAAAAAATTTCAACAAAAAAAAAGGAGGCGGCCCCCAAAAAGGAAGCGGGCGGGGACGCTAAACATGTATATTTTGTAATGGCCTGAATGGCAAATAAAGTTCTTGGTGGTTTTAATTTAGACAGTCTCTATATATCTATTTACACCCCCCGCCCCCCTCTAGAATCCCGCGGATTTCCGCGGGTCCAGCTAGTATTTATTATAATTGTTTAAGAAAATATGGAGAATGACCCTACACGATTTGATTTAAAGCAATAATTTGGGTTTTTATTTGAATTTGAATATTTTTTGCACATAAATATATTTTTATCTATATGACAATTGTTTTCTATATTTTTATCTGAAAATTAGGATCGTAAAAAACACAAGAATTGGAGTTTGTTTTCATATCCTTATATCTTTTTGGAAAAACGTCTGCAAGTTCTTTTCCAAATGGAAATTTTGATATTTGCATTCAATTATCTTTGTTATCACTGTGAATAAGGTTTTTGTTATCGTGCTTTTTAAGAAAAAGGCTTTCCATACATTTTAACCCATAAATGATCCACAAATATGCATATTTAAATAATTTGATTATCTACCTTAAGTTTGATGATGTACTTCCCTGAGATGGGCTCGACGTTCTCCACTAACGGAGCCAACTCGGCATAGGCAACAGCCACCAAGAGAAGTGTTAGAACAGCACGCATATTGACTGAGTTAAAGAGATAAATAATCTTCATTTTATAATCTATACTCTCATTTGTTAGTAGGCCATCCGTTTTCCTCTATGCATTGTTTACATAATTATGTATATTAATTATATGGACATTTTATTTATGATGAGGACTTCAACTTAACACACATACGAGATATAAACACTAACAAAGTCCGACCCACACAACACGCTCATAACCCACATCCGCAAAGCTCCACTTTTTGTAATACGAAAGATGAAAAAATACGCTACTTGGTGTTAATATAAAATGTTTGAACGACACTTTCTCTTGCGACTATTGCTCCGTGATAATTTCCTACACTAAACTAACTTCAGCATGTTTTGACCAAGCACTATTATAATACTAGCTAACCCTAACCCTGAGCTAAACCCCAATTACAACCTGAACTCTATAACCCTGTATTTACATCATTGACAAAATAGAGCCAGTAAAATGGAGCAATAGTCCATGGAGTTTTATGTCGGAGCACTAAGAATAAGCATCTTACCCGGTTCTTGTGGGATGATGATCTTGAAGAGAGCTTCGGAAGGTCCTCAGAGTGATGATCTAGTTGAGGACTGATCAGATCTGGTGATGGGCTTGGAGAAACGATCTCTACTTAAAGTCTATTTTGAACAACATGTTTTTTTCCCTACGTCACAGATGCCCAAGCACGTGTCTATAATCTCATGTCATCCTTAGCATTTGATACGTGCTCCCAAAAATGCATATCCAAGCAATATCTTTATACCCATTGTTTCAGTTTTGCTTATTATGCACTTCGCGTAATTAAAGCTCATGTTGAGTTGATGTGTTAATCGAACTGCATTTCGAAAGAAACTGGGTAAAAACTGTTCTCCTTCCTCCGAGTAGCAGGCGGTTAATAACTCTTTGTTCACTATCATAGGGACCCAACATAAAGAAAGATCCCCTACTTCACTAGTTAAACTAAATAGATAAACAAAACTTAAATCTGTCCCATTTTAGGAAAAATTGGTAATATTATAATAATAATCTGGTTTTATAAAGCGCTAAATACGGAATACCGTCTCTATAAGCGCTTTACAAATATTATCACCCCGTTCATCGAATGTGAACGAATTTTAACTAAATAACTTTTATAATTTCTAATTATTTCTACCTGCTACATAGAATTTTTTTTATTTCTTCTGCTTTTTACTACAGGTGACGTTTGCAGAATAATTTATCAGTAATGATATATAAAGAAAATATGATTGAGGTGTCCAAGGTCCAATATTATATTCGAAAGACAGTATTTGTCATTACGGGCAGACCATTATCATCTTCTTCATATTTACACCTACATCAAAGTCAACGAGTATGTGTTATGAAGGTTGATAATGATGTCTCATCTGTTTGCTGAAATGAGATAGTATCTCATAAAGCAAAAGCAGTCGTTTAAAAAAAAAATTATCCTCATCATTATTATTAGTAGTAGTAGTCAAGAGCGGATCCAGCCGGCGGCGAGGGAATTTGTGAGAAAATATTTAGCGACGACCCTAAAAAAAAACCTCCCCCCCCCCCTTTGAGCCACAACAAAAAAATACTCTTTTAAAATATATGTTTTGACAAGGGAGCCAGTTTTCTTTCCCCCCCTTTTTTTTTGGGGGGGGGGGGGGGGGCCAGGGGAGGGGGCTCCTGCCCCCCTGAATTTGCCCCTGGTAGTAGTAGTAGTAGTAGTAGTAACAATTTCTTGATACTAAAACAATGAAATACTGTTTTTTATTGATGAAAAAGATATTGGGGTTTTCATTATTTTAATCAATGGTTTACAACATTGGATTTCATCACATTCTTTACACTGTATTATTACAATATCCTATTGATATAATGTGTTTAACACAGATAATGATCATTTTCATCTAAAGACTTGTCTGATTCTCCCCCTCCCTTCTTTCCATTCAAAATCATCCAATATAGTTTGTAAATTCTAACCTTTCTACATTGTATGTAGACCATATATCGTTAAAAAAAGAATTGATATGATCGTATATGTTATGGCATATTACACGTAAACAAAAAGTTGCATTTTTCGGTCTGGAAGGGGTATCCAATAACAGTTTCCTGACCCTCAACACCCCCCCCCCCACACACACACACACACACACACACACACACACACACACGCACACATATGGGTGTGATTTTGCGGTAGGGGGCTAATGGACCAAACTTTCCCGCAAAAGGAATGTAGCCGATAAGATTTTGAACTAAGACAATTTCATGTGATATATCCAAAAGGCAGATTTAAGTTGCTACATGACAGACAGTTTGGTGTTAACTTTTTTTAACAGTCATATTCAAACGATATTTTTTACCTTTAAAACAGTAACACGTGCAAGAAAAGTTTTTAAAAAACGCGATGGGTTTAAAAAATAAGAAGGAGATGATATTATACTTTGCCCGTTGTTATCTTCTTTCTCCAGGTTGTTGCCACACCTTCCGAGTCGCTATCACCTCATTCAAATTTAATGTGGATCTAATCATCATGGCATCGATGAGAAAGATGCATCTGCTATGGTGCAGAACAGGTAAACCGGTTTGAGCCAGTACATGAACTGCCATGGGATTTGTTCACTTCATTACCTTCATGCCTTGCGTCAACCTTTTTCACACAGTCATGTCGTGTGTATGTAATATCAATCCTTAGTGGATAATGTTGACGGAACAAAATCTCGATGGAGGGAGGCGGGGGGGGGGGGGGGGTAGGGTGACACCCCTCGTGTGTCTCTCTTTGAAAGAATGTGCGATTATCAATGTGTGTGCCTTCGAAGCGAATAATTTTGACCGAACAAAATCTCGATGGAGGGGAAGAGCTTGTAAGGTGGGTCGCTTTGTAAGTTTTTCTTTGCAAAAATGTGAGTTGCGATTTTCTGTTTGTGTTCTTCTTAGCATGTTTTTTTTTACTAGTTTGTTTATTTCTTATCGTCTCGTCTCCAATTACACCTCTACTATAATTATGATCAATAACTAAGAACAGTACCCAATTTCGTACGGAATGCAGTTCGATTGACATATTAACTAAGATGAGCTTCAATTACACGATTTGCAGAATAAGCAAAACTGAAACAATGGATATAAAAGATATTGCTTGGATAAGCACTTATTTCATGGCACGTATCCAATTCTAAGGATGACATGAGCTATAGACACATGAGTCGTGCACGTGTGACGTACGAAAAGCTCAGTTTTTTGCAACGAAGCCTATATCATCAGATCTTCCGAAACTCTCCTAAAAATCATCATAACCCCCAAACTGGGTATAAAGATGCTTATTCTTGGTGCTCTGGGCCCTATTTTCAAAACAATTTAAACATAGCCATAGTGTTAGAGTTTATATTGTGTTCAGGTTAGGTTTAGGCTTAGCTAGTATAGTGTTTTATCAAAATGCTGAAGAAAGAAATTCGGTTAGTGTAGGAAATCGACGCGGAGCAATTGTCACAGGAGGAAGTGTCGTACAAACGTTTATAATTGCAATGACGACCTTCGTCATTGCCTTGTTTTCGTTCACATTCTTCTTATTAATATTCTTACTTCTTCTTCCTTCTTCTTCTTGTCGTCCGGAATCCCATTCATTTTGCACGTAGTGCTTGTTATTCCTAGTTAGGTGCTTTCCTCACGTCCCTTTCATTTCAAATTTCATAGGCTTAGTCTCTAACATCTCATCAAGGTCACTACATTCTTCGATTCTCGAAATCACTCATGCATAACCGTCCAGGCGCCATTTTGTCCGTTTCTGGTCCATTTTAAGGCCTTTCTTTCTTCCTTCCTATCTCCAATATCCTAGATCCTACAAACTTCTAACAAATTCCTCTAGATAGTCTAAGAGATGTTCTTTTATCTGCGACGTATAACCTGCCCTTCAAAATGCCATCTTCGTACTCAAAATTCAAATCTGAAACCGACTCCGTCAAAAGTCTCTCAAATTCTTGAAAAATTTAATGATCTAAAACTGCCATAACTTTCTCATGTAAATTCAGTTTTGTATATAAATCTCACAGTATCTTTATCTTATAATTGCACATAGCCATGTCAAATTTCACGCTCCAATGGCTTTGCAAAACATAAATAGCGCCCTCTAAAGTTCTGGGAATTGGCTTTCTTTCTGTGGCCGTATCTCCATTATGGCTTGGCAGACCCGTACCCTTTTTTGGATTTAGATACTTGGGGATATGCCCTTTCCAGCCATATACAAAATTATATACCCTATCACTGACAACATTTTAGAAAATTGCCCTCCAAATTCGCCATTTTCAAGAAAATTCCGAAATAACTTCAACTTGCTCTAAAATAGCGATCTTTAGACCTACATCAATGAAACATCAATGAAATTCGATTGTGTCAGCGCAAAGTTATCGCCAAAAATGATGTATTTACTATGCATTACATGATAGCGTACCGTTTAATGCGTGCAATACATTGTGCGCAGATGACAATGGTGTCAAACTGACCGCAATGAAGTGCCCTTGAATGATACCAAGTATGGTATATGTTCACACAGAAAACAAGGTTGAACAAGGGTCACTATACGAATTCCGCCGAGTTTCCGCCCAATTATAACACGTATCGGCTATGACGTCATTTTTTAAGACTGTCATTCGGTTGCGTCAGTATGGGCGGCCGTTCATGCCAAAGCACGCGTCGCAACACGTTCATCATGCACCAAATCCTATTGGTTTTGCACGCAGTGCTTGCGAGCCCTTTCTAGATCCTTTCCTCTACTCCAATTCCCTTCAAAATTCGTAGGCGTAGTCTCTAGCATTCCTTCAAGGTCACTGAATTATTTGTTCTCCGGAAACCCTCATGCGTGACCGTCCAGGCACCATTTTTTTCCGTTTCGGGCCGTTTTGGTGACCTTTCTTTCGCCCTAACTATCTCCACTATCACAAAAGCTGCAGACTTCTTACATATTGCTCTGGATAGTCCGAGAGTAGCTCCTTCGTTTGACACGTAGAAACATGGCGTCATTGCACGCACATCGTTGTGACACGATTGCATTTCTAGTTACACCTACTATCATGTAACAAAAATCGGGCCTTTGCGGCTGTGTGGGTGTGGATTTTTTTCTCAGTCTGTATATCTTGTGTGTGTGCGTGTGTGTGTGTGCGTGCGGTATGTGTTTGTGTGTATGTTAAACTTAGAGAAAGAGGTTGAGAAGTGATCAGAGGAGGCAGTGAGAAAGGGTGTGAGGGAGAGAGAGAGGAGATAGTGTATGTGCGTAGGTGGGTGTTTGTGTTTATGTTAGACATAGAGAGAGAAAGAGAGAGAGGGAGAGATTGAGATGACTTGTGATGAAAGGAGGCAGTGAAAAAGGGGGTGAGGGAGAGGCAGTGAGATGATGCATGTTTGTATGTGCGTAGGTGAATGTGTATATTAAGAGAAAGAGAGTGTGTGTGTGTGGGTGTGTGTGTGAAAGTGGGTGTATGTGAATGTGCTGGTGTAGTAAAGAGAGAAAAGGCAATTCTGTCAGTTAATTTTGAAGTAGACATGGACAACTCTCCTATTAATTCATGTTTTTCTCGTAGGTGCCTTCTCCCCTAGGGACGCTACTCAAAATAGCATATCGATCCTCCTTCAAGTCCGACTCTCAGTGTACATACAATTTCATAAGTTGATTTTATAGTTAAAGGAAACCAAAACCTTCATACTAAGTTACTTTTATTGTAAAGTTTAAGATATTTGAAAAATATCGGTGAAAATTTGAACAAAATCGGGCAAGGAATAAGGAAGTAAGAGCTTTTTGAAATGACTAGTCACTAGAGGGCGGTATTCAATTTGATGACATCTGTGAACAACTCTCCATGCCTTTTGTACATCAAATTTCATGTTTTTCCTTCTTTCTTGTGATTGAGATAATGTACTCCCCTGAAAGCAATATATAGAATGCAAAATGATATTCTACTTCACAAGTTATGAAGTCGGATCAAGAACACAAATAAATACGAAGAAAACAAAAAAATTGTGAAATTTCATGTACAAAAGGCAAGGAGAGTTGTTCACAGATGATGTCATCAAATTGAATACCGCCCTCTAGTGACTAGTCATTTCAAAAGGCTCTAAGTTTCTTATTCCTTGCCCGATTTTGTTCAAATTTTCACTGATTTTATTCAAATCTTTTAAACTTTACAATAAAAGTAACTTAGTATGAAGGTTTTGGTTTCCTTTAATTCGTTACAATGCATTCCCCTCTTTAAAACAAACATTTATGAATCGAAAATGCTGCTTTTCATTCGTCTAGCAGCACAGCAAGAAGTTTATACACGTCGGCTGCCCCGCAAGAAGGCCGTAACGTCCACTGACAATATATCTCTTACGGTCTTTTTGCGAGCAGCCGACGCTGAAAATGGCTCTTGAGATATTAGAAGGAAGACATTTTAACTAAAGAACTTTTATAATTTCCTATTATTTTGTATCTACTACATAGAATGTTTGTTCCCTTTCTTCTGCGTTTTACTACAGGCGAAGTGTATGGGTCCAAAATTGTATTCGAAAGACAGTATTTGTCGCATATAGGCAGACCATTTTCATCTTCTTCAGACATTGGTATTTACCCCTATAATGTGATTACATTATCAGGGATGATTTCAATATTTGTTTATCTTCATACATCATATAAGATATTGCTTTAGCATCATACCTTGCAATTGGGTGTGATAATCCGATAAATCATTTGCGAGTGAGCATAGCGAGCGAGGAAAACATTTAAGATTTGTGAGGTCGCAGTGCGAGAAATTACATCTTATAAACAAGAAAGTCCCAATCCTGATTGGGTTATTAGCACCTAACAGCAGACTGAAAAGACCTTTGATAAGCAACACAATAATATCTATAAATGCAAGCGAGCGTAGCGAGTTAGCTTTGGGAGATATTGCTCTTATTCGCTTGAAATTAGGGGCACGTTTAATGATGGGAGGAAAAAGGGGACACTTATCGAAAGGGATAATACACTTATTAGAAAAGAAAAGGAGCACGTGTCAAAGTACAAAGGGTAGTTACCAGAGGTGAAAATGGGGGCACTTTTTTACACCTAAAGGAGAGGCACTCACCAGGGATGAAAAAGGCACTTATGAGAATGGGAAATGGGCATTTGTCGACGAAAAAGAGGCAACTATCAGATTTTGATAGGGGCATTTATGGAAAAGGGATAAGTTCCTTTTAAGAAAGGAAAAGGGGCACGTATCATTGTTAAAAGGGTTATATTCAGAGGTGACAAGGGGCTCTTATCGCATCTGAAAAGGGGCCTTACCATAAATGAAAAGAGGCACTTATGAGAATGACAAAGG
Source organism: Strongylocentrotus droebachiensis (assembly GCA_035222895.1). NCBI lineage: Eukaryota > Metazoa > Echinodermata > Echinoidea > Camarodonta > Strongylocentrotidae > Strongylocentrotus > Strongylocentrotus droebachiensis. Next base: position 39,024 of record JAVYIG010003386.1, on the reverse strand, counting down.
GGCACTAATAATAAAGGAAAATGTGCATTTTTTGAAAGAAAAGGGGCACCGATCAGATTTTAATAGGGGCATAGAGGTGAAAGGGGGCTTTTATGAAAAGGGGAAGGGGCACTTATAAAAAGGAAAAGAGCATTTATTGGGAAGGAAAAGGGGCACGTGTCAAAATAAAAGGGGCTGTTATTAGAAATGAAAAGATCACTTTTCAGGAGGAAAAGGGGCACTTGTAAAAAAAAAACTAGTATCTCTCAGAACTAAGGGTCATTTACCAAAAATGTAAAGGGGCACTAGCATGAGAAAAAACGACTATTTTCTTATGTGAAAATGGGCATTTATGAAAAGGGGATGGGGCTCTCTTTTAGATGGGGGCACTTATTAGAAAAGAAAGGGGACACTTGTGAAAATATAAGGTGCGCTTATCCGTGTTAAAAAGGTGTAGATATTACAAGGGGAAGGGGCACTTGTCAAAGTAAAAGGAGCACCTCTAAGATTTGAATAGGGCAATTATCAGAGGTGAAGTGGGTGCTTATCAAAATGAAAAGGGGCCCTCCTCGTACCCGAAAAGGTGCACTTACTAGAGATTAAAAAGTGCACTTTGAATAGGGCAATTATCAGACGTGAAGTGGGTGCTTATCAAAATGAAAAGGGCCCTTCTCGTACCCGAAAAGGTGCACTTACTAGAGAATGGAAAATGGACACGTATTGCAAAGGAAAATTGGAATTTGTCGAAGGAAAAGGGGTACATGTAAAAATAAAAGGGGCACATATCAGAGGTGGAAAGGGGAGGGGGCACTTTTAAAAATTAGTAGGGGCTCGTGTCAAAGTAAAAGGGGCACTTTTGTTTGTAAAAAAGAGCATTTCTTACAAAGTTAAAGGGGCACTTTTCCTATGTAAAAGGGGGCACTTTAAAAAGTGGGGGTCACTGTGCCCCCCCGGAGCGCCGCCTCTGTAAACATCTTATTTCAAAACTGCCTCGAGGAGTTTACAATCTTATATAACATGTGAAATATATACCTATAAAAAGCAGGGTTCCTCAGCAAAAAGGTAACTTACATTGAATAGAAGATTTGTCTACAACCATGCATATATGAAGACGATGTGTCAATGATATTCAGGATATATGTATTGTTTAAAACAGATTAGAGTGATCTCTAATAATATGATCTAATACCAATGTAATGGATGGGTGTGTTGATCTGTTAGGTGATATCAACTGAGAAAGGGAAAGAAATGTAAACATAATACTAAAATTATGGTTTTGATGTCTGTTTACATATAAAATATTTGTTGTTGCTGGAATAGGAATCATTATACCTTTAGATTATTTCTTCATGCAATTTTGGAACCATACAGAGAACTTGATCCGTGTACTTCGCTCTAACCCTTATAACGTGGAATTATACCAGCAGTGAAAGGGAAGTTATCTGAAAAAATATAGAAATTGTGGTTTTGATGTCTGTTTACACATAAAACATTTGTTGTTGCTGGAATAGGAATCATTATACCTTTAGTTTATTTCTTCATGCAATTTTGGAACCATACAGAGAACTTGATCCGTGTACTTCGCTCTAACCCTTATAACGTGGAATTATACCAGCAGTGAAAGGGAAGTTATCTGAAAAAATATAGAAATTGTGGTTTTGATGTCTGTTTACACATAAAACATTTGTTGTTGCTGGAATAGGAATCATTATACCTTTAGTTTATTTCTTCATGCAATTTTGGAACCATACAGAGAACTTGATCCGTGTACTTCGCTCTAACCCTTATAACGTGGAATTATACCAGCAGTGAAAGGGAAGTTATCTGAAAAAATATAGAAATTGTGGTTTTGATGTCTGTTTACACATAAAACATTTGTTGTTGCTGGAATAGGAATCATTTTACCTTTAGTTTATTTCTTCATGTAATTTTGGAACCATACAGAGAACTTGATCCGTGTACTTCGCTCTAACCTTTATAACGTGAAATTATACCAGCAGTGAAAGGGAAGTAATGTGAAAAATATAGAAATTGTGGTTTTGATGTCTGTTTACATATAAAATATTTGTTGTTGCTGGAATAGGAATCATTATACCTTTAGTTTATTTCTTCATGCAATTTTGGAACCATACAGAGAACTTGATCCGTGTACTTCGTTCTAACCCTCATAACGTGGAATTATACCAGCAGTGAAAGGGAAGTAATGTAAAAAAAAAATATAGAATTTGTGGTTTTGATGTCGTTTTACACACAGAGTAGCTGCCATTATCATTGTCGTAATGGTTCATTGATTCTACATAATGAAAGGCGTCATTATTTCGTTTTCGTTAGAATAGGAATAAGTGTACCTTTACATTTTTTCCTCGTGTATTTTTCACCATAGAGAGAACATGAACCGTGTACTTCGTTCTATTCCTTATAACGTGGAAATACAATAGCAAATTTGAAATTTAATCGAATATTGAGACACTCGTGAAATATTTCCAGACATCGGAACATAGGCTCGCTCGCCATGGTGTTTTCAAAATCGACCTTATCACATCACGCAGCAAAGGTTCTATTGATAATAGCTGTAGTATGTCACGTTGGTAAGTCTATTAACTCCTTCATTTCTGTGTAGCTGTGTTTATACCATGTAACAATCTACCTATATATGCTATGTGTATATTCAATAATGATAATGCGCCATCTATATATCTATATTATAATTTGAGTAAGGAAATCCATTGAAATCTAAAAACTTTTAGGGTGCTGCACGCCTCCGGCTGAAAAATGCCACGTGTCATTCGTTATGACTGCAGATTGTTTTAAAGGCTGGGATTTTTAAAATAAGTTGTTTGAAATCTCGAAATAAAATATAAAAACCCAAAATAGTTCATGAAAGAGGATGGCAACGGATAAAGGTACTTGCGCTGTACAGCGAATGTCCACTCTTCAAATTGACCGGGGGTAAGAGCACATTTTTTGTTTGTCCCGGATATTGGAAAATTATGCCTACCGATATTTCGTTTAGTAGGGGGGGAGGTCAGTTTATTTGATCACCCTTTAGCTTCTTTCTTTTTTTTTGAAGGGGAGGGGGTTTCCTAAAAATAAAAAAATAAAAAACATTAAAAAAATTTAAGGGGGGTTCAACCTCAAAAACCCCCCGCTGCGTACGCGCCTGCGTGGATGAAATCATAAACTGAAAAGTAAGATTCTATGAATGCTACATGTATACGATACGGCCGGGCTGAAATTAAGAAAACAAATTAAATCCCTAAAAGTAGCCTCCATCGTCATGAAAAGAACCCCCATGAGAAACCGGAAGGGTTTTTTTTTTTTTGTAAATTAAAAAAGAGCCACCTTAGAAGAAGACAAAAATGTTGGTTGATTGTCACAAAAAGTAACTACGCTTCTTCACAATTGCTCATAATTTTAGAATTAACCTAGAATCGTTTCAAGATTTCGTGTTGCAAAAGTATTTCTATGGTAGTTTTTTTCTTCTTTTTTTTCCTTCTGTTTTTATTGTTTTTTCTGAAAAATTAGCAGAGTAAAAGCAACAATATAATATATAATATCATATTAAAACTACAAAACAGGCCCCGCTCATGCACCCATAAACACGCACACACACACTCACACTCACATACTTTACCAGGGGGCAAGTTTACATTACAAAAATTCAATGAAGATGTTAAGGACAACAGAGCTTTGCAAGACCACTACAAATTTCAGTTAAACTTGACTTGTAACTTATTTTTCTTTTGGGCAATTTTATATTCAATTTTTTGTTTGAACTTTACCATTGAAACAAGAGCTTCGAAAATAAGTTCTTTTCCCTGAAACCTACAGGTGAGTAAATTTAATATTTTAAACATAAACAGAGAAAATTTATACAAGAGGCGTGTTTGTCGCTTGACCGTATCCCCCCAAAATAATTAAATTTTGACAGAGTCAGATTATAACTGTAGTATTTCTATGGTAGTAAGGAAACAGTGTGTAACAAGAGGTTATCCGTGGTTGAAAGCACACATTAATGAATTTTGATTTTCATATTGAAAAAAAAAATCGCAAAAGTAATATTATCATTGCAGATTACTGTGTATTAAACAATTTCAAAATGCACTGTTATATAATTGCAAATAATGCATTTAACCACCTGTGCCATTCAAAAATAAAAAAAAGTTATGAAATATCAAACTGTTTTTTATGCGTGCATTTGTGTGTTGTGTGTGTATTGACTATTCGTGTGTGCAATTGCTGCCTATTACCACGTTTGCAGCGCTAGAGGTCAATACGCATGCTGGAGTGGTCTACCCTCCCGTGCCAAAAGTATTGCAACATAGACACACACATTACACAGGAGACAAATAATTACATGAAAATGAGTGCTGTTTTAATGAATATGTAGTGCATCATTTTTTATCATACTATCAGGCACATTTTATTGATATATCAATAGTCATTTTTCATGTAAGATTCACGAGTCTCTAGTATTTTGTTGGATATCCTCGCCTTCTAATGATGGCGCGCATCCTTCTTGGCATCGTCGCGTAGAGTCCTTGCAATCTTTCTTGGGTGATGCTGCCCCAGGCCCTGAAGATAGAGCGGACCAAACCTTCCCTCGTGGTTGGTCGGTCTTTGGTGTTGGCTCTCTTGATGTCATCCCACAGATTCTCTATCGGGTTAGCATCTGGTGATTGCGCCGGCCACTGCACCCTGTTGACGCCAGTTTCGTCATACCATTGGTCCATCCTGGCTGCCCTGTGTGCCGGTGCGTTGTCATCCTGGAAGACGAACGGGTGTTGCGCGTTGCCAAAGATGTTAGCAATGGATGGAAACAAGTGGGCGTCCAGAATATCTCGATATTTGGCGTTATCAATGTTCCCATCTACACAAATTTAACCACAAATTTAACGAATTTCATCATGTTGCAATACTTATGGCATGGGAGGGTAGACTAGGTCGACAAATCGAACTCATTCAAGTTACACGGAGCGAAAGGCCGCCGAAGGCGAACTTTCGCGAGTATCTATAATACCGCTTAATTTCTGCTTTCCTGAGGACACTTAATAAAGAGTGATCTTGTCGTATCATTAGTCGCTCATGGGTTCGTTATTGTTCGTGCTTCCTAAAATAACTGTATTTAGGCGTGTGTATGAAGAAAAAGAGTAATCCTGAGGAACTCGTTTTAAACGAACCGAATTCCTAACCAACACTAAACCTAAACTGTTTGAATAACTAGCCAAAAAAACACGAATGACAATTTGAAGACTGAATGATGGATAATCAAAAAAGTTTCATGGGAGTACTTACTAAATAGGAGAAAAAAATATCCATGGCAACCGAAATGAACCATAATTGTAGGAATGATTATATAGTAAACATAGTCATTTTGAATTCAGTTAATTTTTGAACAATTTTATGATAAATATTACTGACAAATTATATGTTTTGGAGCTAGGTTTATTTGCTGAATCTAGAGGTATATTTATAAATCATGATTTCTGATTCGACAGCTGTTTACGGGGGAATAAATATGTATAAGATTAAAAGACAGCGAAAAAAAACGTACGGACCCTAAAAGTAAATACTTATATCTGATTGATGTCCGTCTGTAAAACACCATGGGAGTACTAACTAAATAGGAGAAAAATAGGAGAAAAAAATGTCCATGGCAACCAAAATGGACCGTAATTGTAGGAATGATTATATAGCAAACATAGTTATTTTGAATTCAGTTAATTTTTGAACAAATTTATGATAAATATTACTGAAAATAGGAGAAAAATATGTCCATGGCAACCGAAATGAACCATAATTGTAGGAATGATGATATAGCAAACATAGTCAATTTGAATTCAGTTAATTTTTGAACAAATTTATGATAAATATTACTGAAAAATAGGAGAAAAAAATGTCCATGGCAACCGAAATGAACCATAATTGTAGGAATGATAGTCATTTTGAGTTCAGTTAATTTTTGAACGATTTTATGATAAATATTACTGACAAATTATATGTTTTGGAGCGAGCTTGATTTGCTGAATCTAGAGGTATAATTATAAATCATGATTTCTGATTCGACAGCTGTTTACGGGGGAATAAATATGTATAAGTTTAAAAGACAGAATAAAAAAAATTCGGACCCCCAAAAGTAAATACTTATATCTGATTGATGGCCGTCGCTGTAAAGCACCCGCACATCCTCATGCACGCACTAATATACCCACACTGTTACCATTACGTCTACCTCATGTTGCAGATGATGCAGCTCCTAACTTCTTGACGATAATCAGCCGAGGGTTCACGAGCACAGAGATTGGCAATCCATTCTTTGAGTGCTACACAGAACCAAACAATCCAAATGCTGTCATTACCACGGGAAGATTTGTCTTCACGAGTAATTCATATTATGATGAACCACCTCGACAGCCGCCTCCACCAGATCGAGAGATATTCTTAGGCGAAGATCAAACATCAATCATCTATCATACAGAGCTGAACTCAACTCAGCCGATTGGATCGTACGGTGTTTTCTACTGCGAATCGTCGGTAGATGGAATGAGAACCGTAGTACCGACCATATTTCTGAGATCAGACGGTAAGTCATGGAGGCGTAGAGGTGTCGTTATCAAGACATTATGAAGTCCCCAACAAGCACATGGTATACAGGGTTCGGATAATGTCATTTGGCATTAATTATCATTAGGCAAGACATTTATCCACATTAGTCACTCTCCACCTAGATGATACAGTATTAATACCAAGCGCGGATCCACGGGGGAGGCTAAAAAAGTCTCTGATGCTACATTTATATTCAATTCCATGCAGTGAGCAATATTTTATAGAGCTACCTAATTCCTCAGTTAACAATTTTTACCATTTGCTTTTCATCTATGAAATTATGCGTGTGACTTTTTTTTTACGTGTGACAAGTTTACCTCTGGCATTTTTACCTCTGACATTTTTACCTCTCCCATTTTAACCTCTGTCATTTTTTAATCTGATATTTTAACCTCTGACTCTATTACCTCTGGCATATTTACCTGTGATATATTACCTTTCCCATTTTAACTCTGTTATTTGTACCTCTTATATTCTAACCTCTGACATTTGTACATGTGACATATTTACCTGGCACCACGACATGGTCACTCTGCTATTCAGGTAGTCTAGTTCTGGACCCTATATAGATTTTTGTAATTCGCCGACTATAAACGTTAAGCCGATTGATGGCGCGATCCTTATTGGCTGCGATATCCCCGAGAACCGCGCGAGATAGGGTCCAGTCAAATTGCTACAAGCTGACGTCATTTAACGACTTTCCCTGAGATTTTTCAGGGAAAGCCATTAAATAAGCCGCGCCCCCTAGCCAAAGTAATAGTCTTTGCCTTGCAGCATTTTGAAGTAGTATTGGGGAAATCTGGTTTGATCTAGTGATAAAATGATTTTATATTCCTTAAAAAAAGTGCTATGTTGCATCAGAATTAATCTTAAAAATTAAAATTAGATGTATAATGACCATTAAAACTTTCTCTTTTAACATTATTTCCTCTAAAGATACAATAAGGTCTGAAAATATAAACTACTGTGTTATATACATGCATAGTGTCTTATAAGTCCATGGTGCACACGCTACAGGGCTAGCTACACGTACTCAATAGCGGCATTGCATATCCAACTTCCAAGTTTTCGAACCGTTTGGTGATTACGATTTTGACACTATTTCGGGTTGGTGTACTTAGTGCACCTGTTTTATCTTGAGCAACATTCAAATTACGAAAGATGTACAAAATCATTCGTGAGGCCTACTTCTTTTTTCGTTTTCCAGAGTTATACGGGAGTTATACTCAAAATTTCCAATACTCTCGTCACGTGGATTTGTCTTTTTTGTTGATCTGAGATTATCATTTAACTGCTCTATTGTGATTGATTGATTGATTGATTGATTTTTATTCGACAAGCTTCAAACATACAACAATATACAATAATAACAGATCAAAAATAAGTCAGCTTGAACAGGATAACCCACGAAAGCTCGAGAGCTTATTTCCAGTGGGGTCCCTTACATACATGTATAACATTAATAAGTTAAAATAGTAATATTTACAGACAGATAAGAAAATTAAAAGAACTACTTATTAAAGATAATAATAATAATAGCAACATTAAACTGACGATAGAAATGATATTAAGTACAAGAAGAAAAAGAGGAGAAGGAAGAAGAGGAAAATAATGATGAATTTGTAGAATCTCTATAACGTACAAAACATAAGTATATACAACATGAAAAAGTATGAACCGACAGAAGAATAAAAATTCAATCATATAACATGTCATTCACTTCTCTTCTCTGACTGTCAAGTATTAGGTATTCCTTTAATTTCCTCTTAAAATTATCAGTTTCCTATTTCTTTTACACCATTGGGAAGGGAATTCCAATGTTTTATGGCATTGTAATAAAACGAATTTCCAATACTACCTACTCTTTCTGGTAAGTTAAAGTTGAATCGGCTATTTCTTGTATTATAATCATGTACGTCAGTAACAAGATCGAATATAATGATTCGACCTAGTATGATATATTTTATGCACGTGATGCAATACGAGTTGTTTTTATCTTTGGTCGACTTCAAGAAAACCAGCTTTAAAAAGTTCGCTGTAGCCAACATAAGTTCTTGGACCAGAACAGTTGATAAATCTCACCATTTTGTTCTGTATAATATTCAACTTCTTTTGATCTCACTTGTTTATGTTACTATACCATGCAGGGTTAGCATAGTCAAATAAACATTGAATAAGAGCAAAACAGAGTTGCGTCTTGCTTTTAAATCCATACAACTTTGATATCTGTACAAAAATTTCAGACGAGAATTTGCTTTTTTTACAACTGATTCTACTAAAGATGAAAATGAAATTGCGCTAGCCAACTCAATGCCTAAATACTTCACAGACTCTTTTCTCTTGATTGCTTGATTATTGTGTGTCACTTCGGAATTCAAATGACTTTTTAGAACTACTTTTAGAACAAAATAAAATGCTTTCTGTTTTTCCCAAGTGTAAAGAAAGTTCATTATCAATCATCCAATCGACACACGTATAGACAGCTGTTCACTGAGCTTTTCCTCAATATATTGAAGATCAGGATTTGAATAGAGTAGTACCAAGAAGTTACCAGCTTGGCAGTACGCTGTCATCTGCGTACAATAATAGTTTGAAGTCTTTTATACATGAAATACACATATGATTTATATAACTTGAAAATAGAATTGGGGCTAAAATGCTTCCCTAAGGAACACCGCATTTTATAGGCATTAGTTTGGAACGAATATCATGAATGGCCACTATACTTGGTGTCGATTAGATAAGTAGGATCTGAACCAATCTAAACTTGCCTTATCAAAACCCATTAGTTGTAACTTCTTCAATAAGACGCAATGATTAACTGCATGTATCAAAAGCTTTTTGCAGATCAAGGAGCACCATACCAACAAAGTGCCCTTGGGAATTTTCTCTCCTCAAATAATCAGTCAAATGAATTAGACATGTTTCAGCCGAATAATCATGTCGAAAACCAGATTGAAATTCATAATTATGATTTATTTTACCAGTAATGGATGACTCCGCGTTGTCTCCGTAACATATTTCATCCTACATTCTAGCTCAGTTTATAATTGCAGTTATTCAGACTTATACTTTGGAGATGTACTTTCTTATTAGAAAATTCCAATTACAGGTTCAATTCAAACACATTATCAGATGTGTGAAATGCAAGCCATTTCTACGCAACTTTCATGATTTTTTTGTTTTAAAATGGAATACCAAAAAAAAAAAGGAAAAAAAGAAGATAAAATTGAAGTTTGGTTCAATGAAATTGCTCATGCAGAGGGAGGGGGGGGGGGGTGGGTACTCCTCTGTACAAGAAGATTACATACTTGCCACCACTAACTGGAAGACTTGTAGGGTCATTAATTCATAGAGGAATAAACACAATGATAACATGCCACTGCATGGCTTCCTATGATGACAAGTATTAACATGTCATAAAATGGATGATTATGACTTGCTTTGCAAGTTATTTTTAAGGAAATCATAAAGTTGCACAAACCAGTATTATATAAGTACTATAATTATGAAGGGAAACATAAATGTAGGTTAATGATGGGTCATGTAAGGTCAACTTTTAATCAGCACTTCTCCCTTTTTAATTTCCTTTTTTTTCCCTTCTCCTTGTCTTCTCCCGGCATCTATAGTGTTTCTTATTCCGCCTCTCTGTCTTCCGGCCCCCTTCTATTCTTGCATATGTCTCCTTCCCCTTTTATTCCCCTTTCTCCCACTTCCCCTTCACCTCCTCCCTTTATATCGAGTATGCAGTTCACATTTTTTACATGCGAAATTTCCTGGAAACTTATGAAAAAAGGCACTTCGAATTTTGATATAGGGTTATAACGTTTTTGAATAGAATGCAATTTGGGGAAGAAAAAAAATCACCCCAAAATCATGTTCTTTTGCTTAAAATTGCGTTGTTAATTAATTTCAATTCCGTTGAGATTGGTATAAAAATGTAGATAATTTGATCTACTTTAATATGACACGAAACTCATGGTGGTTCAAGGTTCCCTTGAAATATTATTAACAAAATACGATTTTTCGTCAAAAGGGCCAATAAAAAAATAAAAAATCTGAAATATGCTTAGTTTGATAGTGGCAGGCATCTCAAAAACTAAGCATGGACCTATATAAGCATGATATTTGACTTTGACCCTCTGGAACTATATCAGCGTGTTGAAGGTCTAGTCTATCGTCATAAACGCATGCTGATAATTTCACCAAAAAAAAGTGGAAATATTGATTTGATATCTAAACAAAATATATTTAAAATGACAACAATAATGCACAATAATTATTTAAAGTTATATATTTTCCAATATTTATCAATTTCCAGTGCACGTCTTTAAAAATGACGCTTATAGCTTTGTAATAGGGTCTTGCAAATAGACAACGTTGAATCATGCCGAACGCTAAATGAAAGCGTTTCGTGCAGCGAAGTATAGTTAGCTAGGAATCTGTGCATAAGGCAGGGGAGTTCGAAATGTCACATAGCACACAGCAGTATGTGTATGAATATGCTATTGGGCGCTATCACTCAATTACGTAATAAGGCTTGATCTTTTGACCCTGTCGCAAGGTCGCTAGATTTTTGTCTGGCATCGCGAGCGAAGTTTGATTGACGGCGACTTCATGAATATTTATGAATCACTTGTGTGTGAACTTTTGACCCTTGACGTCAGCTTGTAGCAATTTGACTGGACCCTATCTCGCGCGGTTCTCGGGGATATCGCAGCCAATAAGGATCGCGCCATCAATCGGCTTAACGTTTATAGTCGGCGAATTACAAAAATCTATATAGGGTCCAGAACTAGACTACTATTCAGGCTACTCATGGACAATATGTAGATGTCACCCCATCCCTTCTCTCTCACTACTGTTTTTCTGATTTCTACTAATTCTTCTTACAAGTCCTTATCGTCATGTTTTCTTTCAGCATATTTCGTACCGTCTG
>JAVYIG010003386.1:0-22500 GCA_035222895.1 Strongylocentrotus droebachiensis | reverse complement strand
CACACTCTATTGCCTTTTCTGCAGCAAAAGTCAACTCACAGACTCGGCCCTATCCATGAACCCACAGTCTTCAAGTTTCAGTTTTCAGTATACTATAACGTCCATAAACTTCAGAATTGTATGCAAAAGAAGAAATTTGTATCAATTACAAGGTATATATACACGTAGAAATAATATATTTAGATTTAGATAATATATAAACTATATTCAAACAAGATTTCTTATATATATTTTGAAGGTACAATTCAAGTCGAAAATACACCGAAGAACATAGGTCAAACGAATATACAGTTCTCCTGCCGTAGAGAGGGTGGCGAGCTTTTGTCATCAGTGCCACCGGTTGTAATAGGGCTCTATCGTGTAACGGATGGCTCAGAACGGTTATCAGGTGGAGGAATTACTAGCATCGGAAATATTCACCATGAATTCGCAACTACTGGTTTCTTTCAAGTCGATTACGTAACGGCGGAAGATCTATTTGTCTGCATCATCTACGATGTAAAGAGTTACAGAAGTGCTGAGGTTACTGCTGACCTGAAAAGTAGGTGTCTCAGAAATAATTATTCACTATTATAATTTTTTCAAAGTATGGGCTCCACTTGAATAACATTTCAAAATAGAACTCTTTACAAACCCTTTCTTTACCTTTGATAAAGTGAAAGGGTACTAGTAAAGCCAGCATGATACAAGCGTTTGCACAGAGTATTGATGACCGTATCGATGTGCTAGATTATCATTGGTTGAAGGTATCCATTGTCACTAGAAGGACAAATAACTAGAGTATGTCTATATCTTCTTCTTTCACTCTCAACCAAGTTTTACCTCGACTGACAAGGCCGCCGTTGATCCAAGAGACTACTCAAACTTCGATAACACTGTCCTGGAACGGATGGATGGCCGGGGTAGACATTGGTGATCCTCCAATCATTGGATACAATGTATACTACAAGGAGGCACTTCCAGATTCTTCACAATGGATCCGTCTTGATCGAGGAAACGCTTTGGATGTTTCTGAAATGATCGATGGTTTGTCTCCTGACAGTGACTACTTGTTTGGTGTCTCTGCAATGAGGAATGGCGATGGAGGAGAAGGACCTCTGATGAATGTGACTGCTAGTACTACTTGTTTGCGTGAGTAGAAGCACATATAGCTTGTGATATTAGACAATGCCCCACCCCCTGCTACAAATATACAGTGAGAAAATTTAGCCGCCGTCCAATATTATTGTTCTAGTCGCTATATAAGAATATCCTCCCAAGGGATCGACATTTCGACGTCCTCCCCACCAGGTCTGACAATTCTGATCCACCTCTCTATGACCCGAAAACAACAACAATCAGCTTTTCTTGGCATCATGCATGGGGCCATTTGTCTTCAAGACACACTTCCGATATATCCATTATAATTTACTCATTATATTAATCGGGAACTTTAAAAAAAAATGTCGAAAGCAAATCATCAACAACAATCTATTCAGTACCAGAAACTGTCAAAACTGTTACAATAATTTTAATGTCTATGCTTAGAACGAGGCATGGGGCAAACACCTTGATCAGAAAGATACGACATTATTAACCCCTCTTTGTATCCGAAGATTGTCACCCCTCAAAGACTGAATAATTTCATGCGTATAGCGTCAAGTAATGCAAATGTTTTAGAAGTAGATATAGTTCAAGGTTATAAATCTCAATCCTCCCATGTTTTGCTTATCCAATCATTTCAAACGAAGTCAGGAAATAAATCAACCACTTAATAAATAGGATCGCTTATTTTGTTAATGTCATTCTTTCATTGAAGGAAGATTCTTCATTAGACAGTGTATTCATTGAATTATGAAGAGTCTCAAATATTCATTTATCTTAACATTTCAATCAAATAAATTGGTACCAGTGTTCATGTTCTAGTTAAGAATACGTGATAGCCATTGTTTATGTTTGTTCGTTATTTTCATTTCGTTGTTCTTGCTTCAATGTACGTATAGCCCCTACCGGAGTTCTTTCACACGTGACAGTCCATCAAGTGTCATCTCCTGAACAGCTTCTTATTACATGGCAGGTAAGATCAGGGGCCGATCCTAGTGTGTCCCTGGGGCAGCCCCCCCCCCCCGGCCCCCACCACCACCCTATCCTCCCACTCAAGCTTCTCAAAGAGGAGGCGAGACAAAACTTTCATTCGTTTGGTATTAGTAGACCCCATGCATGCACATCTTTAAATTTTCATTGACAACGCTTACATCGATGTTATATTATGTCGACAATTCATTCTACTTCCAACTCGTCTTTATAACACCAGCCATTTTCTTACAATGTTAAATCACTCTTGCATCTCTGGCACATCACTACGGACAAATTCTCCAGGAATATTACTCCCTAAGGGCTATAAACTCCAGACAACTATCCTAGGAAAAAATCTTTGGATAAACATCACTTGTTTTCATCACCCTGAGGGTAGCGGGGTAATTTTTAGGGAATAAATTTTCCAGGATAATTTGTCCTAGGGAGCATTAAAGTCCTAGAGGAAGTTGTCCGGGATATTTTCCAGAAGTCAACCTGATACATACGTTTCACCATTAAAAAAAAAACTTCTTAATTTGTATCTCTTTTCTTTCGAAGTCTCAAATGCCTGACGGTGCTGGTGCAAACTGTCGCAGTGGTTGCACGAACATTTCCATCTACTTCTCTTCAACGTCCGATTTATCTCCTCAAGGCTCAGTACAGATTAATGTTGATTCTGCTGGTAGTTACTACCTTGGCCCAGTGGTACCTAACACTCAGTACTCGGTTTATATGACATTGTGGAACAAAGACAGTGAAGGTCCACGAAGCCAAGCTTCGTTTGGGATGACTTCTCAAACACAAACAAGTAGGTTAAGTCATACTTTACAAAATGGTCAAACTTTAATGTAGATGTTATTATCGAATGCCGGGATAGAGGCGGACTTGTAACAGACGTGTGATGTGCGGTTTAATATAGTTTTACCCTTTGTACTGGATATTCTTCTTTGTTTTCACTTAGAATAGATGAAGGATCAAAACAGAGCGTAACTCTACGCAAGGTGTAAAGAAAGGTCTTGTGTGGCTAGGCTTGTGGAGATAGGACGCGGTAAACATCCGCAAAACACACCCCCCAAACCGCTGCGTTTTAAAATAATTTTGCACTGTAAATGAATGGCAACTGCATGCGCGCAACGAAAATCATGTACGTACGTATTTATTGAGCTTTTTGCGCGTATATAACGTTTTACGTCATCATATATTTTTCTTTAACGCCGTGGTTTTACAGCGTCTGAATGAGTCTTTAAATTATTTTGTTATTTATTTATTTCTGATTTTTAGACAGGGTGACTCATTGTCATCAATAATGGTGGTCTTCCATGAGGCCCTGTCAAACATAATGAGGAACAAAAGTTTTTAAAAAAATGATAACAAAATCATGAACATGAACTCATAACAGAAAAAAAGAATAAGTAAGAACACATATAAAAAATACTGTTTACAAAGTATTTGGTATCCTCGTAATGAATAAATGGTTTGTTTGTTTTGTTTTGCTTTGCTTTTTAGGTACTAGCATGTTTCGGTATATATTAGACTTTGAAAAAGGCAACATATACTTTTAAGAGTTCATAAACAAAGTATAGACACTATATACTTATAGGCTTTGTTAAAAAAAAGGCATTAGGGATACCAAAATTGTTATACAGTGCGTCCCAGAAAAAACGAATCCGAGAATAATCGATGTTTTGTCATAACTTAATCACAATTATAATTAATAAATCCTGATTGAGGTGTCATAAGAAAGGGCAGACATTGAACTTTCTAGAAGTGTTATGTTCTCTTTGAAATTCAGATACCGCCCTTCCTCTCTTCAAATTGTTTTTAATCGCTCATGCGTGAAATATGCATCATAATGAGTTAAATCAAATGAAAGAGGAGGATCTAAGCTTAACAAATATGTGTCATTTATTAATTATAATTGCGATTAAGTTATGATAAAACATCGATAATTCTCGGTTTCGTTTTTTCGGGGACGCACTGTATACATATTTGCCAAAGTAATGCATGTAATAAAGTAAAGCAATCGAATGTACACTCTAAAATAACATTAATTAAAAATAAAAATATATCTATAACTGATAATATATTATATGAAATCATTCTTTCAGTTTGAAAGGCAATATGATGTTTGTTCTGCTTCCTAGGCGTCTCTTCATCTATTGTACCCTGGGCCCTGTTTGGTATTATTCTCCTTATTTGTGCTGTCGTCATCATCGTTCTCATGTTTCGATGGTAAGCTTACATTGACAGGAAACCAACAATAATTCATTGTCAAGGTATTCAACACAAGTCATGCATGTGATAATATCGAAGAAAACTTTAAATCATAGTTTTCCGCCACTTCGCCCGGGCCATTATCGTTTAAATCTCTCTCTCTCTCTCTCTCTCTCTCTATCTATCTCTCCCCCTCTCTCTCCCTCCCTCTTTTTCTCTCCCTCCCTCTTTCTCTCTCTCTCTCTCTCTCTCTCTCTCTTATACCTGTCTTTCTGACTCTCTCCCACTCTCTCTATCTCTCTATCACACGCGGTCCATATCTTACTTTGTTTTCCCCTCACCTGGCATATCTCAATATTCTAGCAATTAAACGAATTGGACGTGTGCATTAATGAGATCGTTAAACATGAAACAATGATGAAATATTAGTTTTAAAAAAATCAATAATAATAAATATCAATAATAACAATAATAATGATGTTAGTTATAATGATAATGATAACAATAATATTATCATTAACAAAAACAACAACAACTTTAATAATAATAACTTTGAAAACTTTAATGATGATAAATTGAGTCATATTTACCAAGGGCAACCACAGTATACTGCTCTTCCTTCAAAGATATTGCTTTGCATTTAAAATTAGATTAATAACCTAATAACTGATGACATTGTCAACGGGATGAATTTGTCTTTTCTCGTAAAATTCTTGTTCCAGGAAAAGACGCAAGACGGACCCCCAACCTCCTGAGCCAAGAGCCAACCCTGCGACTGAAGATCAGCCAATATATGAGTGCCCAACCTTCGATGGGTCGCCTCCTGTAGACGCCTATGAAAGTTTGAAACGTTTAGAAGACAACACTACAGACGATGCTAACATCAATGTCATGTAAAAAAATATGATTGAATCAAAGAAATTGGACACGTCTGCGTACAGAGGTGTATCTAGAAATGACTCAATAATATTTAAAATCTTAAATCAACTCAAAAGGCACTCCTTTTAGTACATACTACTAACCCGCCACCGCCCACGCCATTTGTACCCACATCTTTCTTTCTCTCTCTCTCTCTCTCTCTCTCTCACACTCTCTCTCTCTCTCTATCTCTATCTCTCTCTTTACCTGTATTTCTGTCTCTCTCTCTCTCTCTCTCTATCTCTTTACCTGTCTTTTTGTCTCTCTCCCCCTCTCTCTCTCTCTCGCTCTCTATCTATAACATGCGTCCACTATCATACCCTCCCCTTATCTCTTACTTTGTTTTCCTCTCACTTGGCATATCTCAATATTATAGCAATTCAACGAATTGAAATTGTGCATTAATGAGATCATTAAACATCAAATAATGATAACAGAAGTGACAACAACGACAATAATAAAAAATAATAAACATCAATATTAATGATGATAGTAATAATGATGATAGTAATAATAATGATAGTAATAATAATGATTATAATAATAATATTATTAACAAAAAAAAATAACAACAACATTAATTATAATGATAATAATGACAACTTTAATAATGATAATTTGAGACAAGTTTGCCAAGGGCAGGCACATTAGTATATATATATATATATATGTATATAAATTGCTCCTCCTTCAAAGATATTGATTGGCATTTAAGATTACTTATCACTGATGACATTGTCAACGGGATGAATTTGTCTTTTTCCGTAAATCTCTTGTTCCAGGAAAGGACGCAAGGCGGACCCCCAACCTCCCAAACCAAGAGCCAATCCTAAGACGGACGAAGATCAGCCAACATATGAGAACCCAACCTTCGATGGGTCGCCTCCTGTAAACGCCTATGAAAGTTTGAAACGTTTAGAAGACAACACTACAGACGATGCTAACATCAATGGCATGTAAAAAATCTGATTGAATCAAAGAAATTGGACCCTCATCTTTCTTTCTCTCTCTCTCGCTCTCTTTCTTTCTTTCTCCCTCTCTCTTCCTCTCTATCTCTATCTCTCTCTTTACCTGTATTTCTGTCTGTCTGTCTCTCTCTCTCTCTCTCTATCTCTTTACCTGCATGTCTTTTTGACCAAGAGCCAATCCTAAGACGGACGAAGATCAGCCAACATACGAGAACCCAACCTTTGAAAACACCATTACAGACGACGCTACTATCAATGTGATGTAAAAATCTGAATGAATCAATACAAAAATGGACTTAAGTCTGTGTACAGAGGCGTATCGAGAAATGACTCAACTAATTCAAAATCTTAGATAAACTCAAAAGGCACAAATGTCATACTGAATAACCGGAAATGGCCTCCAATGCCAAAATAACAAGAGACAGGCGAATAAAGATGTCACAATTTAATTGAAAATACATACTTTAAACAAAAGTAGGGTTATGAACAATTTGATTGGTATGTGCCACTTAGCTAGGTTATTCCGTTTCTTGTAAGATTTGCATTAACAATTTTTGTTTGGATTCTACTGTGTCCCTTTCTTAAAGTAGATTTTTCATTTATTTTAAAAACTAACTTTATTTTCATTATTGCAAAGTTGAAACTTTGATTCGACAAGGTTATCAAAACTCAATGCTTGAAACATTCGAAGTAATGATTATTATAAATTACAAAACGCTTAAATACAGCCCCAGCATAGCACCTGAAAAGCTTTCCGAATGCTGCTGAGATGTGTGAGATCACAGTATGGACATGATGTGCACAAGCAGACGATGTCCCATGACATCTCACACATTTTCAGTGCCTGTGTTTTCATCTTCTCTTGAGTTCTTTCTCTTACTTCACTACCGTCTGGCTAAATGTATAATCTATTGCCTCAATCTTAAACCCCGCGCATGGTTTTATTTTGATGACAAATGCAGCGATACAAAAATAAAGGAATCTGTCGCTTGTAAACAAAATAAGACGCCATTGTATTTTCAGCTGCACACACCGCGGTATGTTCGGCGTTCCAAGAGGGAACAAATGCCATCCTTAATATCATTCCGGGGATTTTTCAATTTGAAAGTCTGGTTTCTTTGATTGTTAATTAACCCCTATCCTGTGTATTTACAAGCAAAAGATTTTAGTTATCAGATTCGGGTCATGCCCCCTTTTGAATGGTTTGACATGCCATTACATTTATATACACTAAACTCATTATAATTTGACAAATAATAGCTTTGGAAATATGTTCATTCTTTATGGGATGTCGTCTGCTTGGGCAGTATTGGTCCATATAGTGACGTCATTAAAACATCGTTATTTTTCCGGCGAATCTCTCGTATATTCCAGCTGCTATGGAGGTGGTTGTATTTGTATTTTTATAAATCACCCGATATGTAATTGACCTAAAACTTGTACGATGGCCATCTGTTAGCTTACCAGTTTCTAGTGATACATTAGTTGACATATTTGTGATTTTCTTTGAATTTCACCTTTAAAAGAATCCGTATTTCATGCAGTATCGCATTTTTATTATTCAACAAGTTTACAATCATATAGGTCTGAATGCCTATCCTTAGACTATAGTCAAGAAAATTGTTTCTTGGAAGTCTCTTTCATTATTATATAAATTTGTGTACAAAAGTTTCCAGAAGGATAGGAGTCTTGTTGAGGCTAATATTTGTTTATCCCACAATATAAATATATACTGACTACTTTGTATCATAGCTTATCTTTTCCTCACCTAACATGATAATATGGTAATGAGTCATACTTTAAAGGTAATACAAAGTTTTGGTATGGGGTCGTGACTTTGGTTCAACTGAACACATTGGAAGCATATGCGATCCTACAATATTCACTGATCGTTGTCGCGGTCGAAATCGGCTCTAAAGTTATGAAATTGTAAATAATAAACACTTTATGTTTTATAGCTCCCTCTCAAGGTCAAGATATTAATTAAGCTCTAAAACAATGTTTCTTGACTAAAATCGACCGACTAGCTATTCCCGTTCGGAAATTATATACCACAACTACATATTCTTAGATTGTCATGGTCGCAGCTACCATGGTATGGCCGTAGGAGCTATTTGAAATTTATCAAAATTTACCGGGAGCACCGGTAAATCTTTATATTCAATTTTTCTCGAAAGCAGAAGAGTTTTAGGGGCTAACGATTCTAGTGTTTTTAATACATCCACGGGGGCATCCAAATATATCAAAATTGTAAAGAATCACTATCCACCCATTTTTCAAAAATTCCCAAAACTTTGTAATACCTTTAAAGGTCCTCTTTTTAAATTCGTAACACTACAAACACGAGCTATTAGATTCATTTCGTCACCCCATATAATTGCCTATCATGCAAGTGCTTCAGAAACGTGTTAAAGGTAAAGACCAGTATTGGAAACGCCCCAATTTCAAAAAATGAAATGGAAGCTCTCATTACCAATCATGTGAAAGAATATGTTTTGACTAATACATGATGATAAAAAATTTGTCGGGAAACCGCCTACTAATTGATATATTTGGTAAATTTGTTTCTCTCATGGTCTATGAGAGATATAGGGTAGTCCCATATACATCTTTCTGTGTATAGTGCTTGTAACTTTACGAAGAATGGGCCAAATTTCTTATCATTTTGATGATTCCAGAACCTTGCAGATGCTAGATGCTAGATGATCAACCTTTTCTGATCGATTCCACAACGTTTCTTTCACAATGCAATCGCATGACCATAACTGGTCTTTACCTTTAAGGGTATATAAAAAATTTAAAAATCAGTTCAGGGACTTGCCAGTTATTGAAGAAATCAGTTTCAGAGACTGATAAGATGTTAAAATATATTTTCAGGTAATTTACCAAGATTCTTTGTTACTATGTTTACCTTTAATAATCATTTGTACATTCTTACATTACTCGTCAATGTTGTATGTTTTTATTTTATGTAGTACGGTATTTTATCATAATTCTGTTTAAAATGATTAGATTTGAAATAAATGTCGTACTTTATTACTATGCTATAAAACCTGGTACCCTGTCCACAAGCATTTTGCTTTTAAGGGTATTCCACCGTTTTATATTATGATTTGTTTTCTTCTGTTGTTAGTTTGCCTTTGTACTTGTTAGTAGGCCTATTTGCATTGTTTAGTTATGGAAATAAATGAAGTTTAATTGTATTGAACTGACCTAAATGAAATCATCGTATTATTTGGGTGATTCTTATGATTGCGTTGAAATCAAGAACCAGTCTTCCTGTATGAATAAATTAACCTATTAACTACTGAATTCTTTCATACCCATAGGCTTTTACACAGGAGCCACCCGGTTCCAGGGTTAATAGGAGAGGGGAGCATGGATGTGGAGGGTGAGGGGTAAAGGAATACAAGAGGGGGTGTTGGTCAGGAGAGGGGGGGGGGGTGAGATGAGGTAGAGAAGGAGGTAGAAGGAATTGAATGTTGGCAAAAATAGACCTACAGGAAAAAAATGCATTTGACAAAACGAGTTAGTGAAAGTAATAAAAAATAAAGTTGGAGAGATATTTGGTAAATAAAAGGAAAGACGAATATAAAAGCAGGATGACCCTGAGCTTAAACTGAACTTGAATATTCCACAAAACTAAATGATTTCTAATATATATGTATTTATTAATTCATTTATATATTTAACCAATCATTTATTTATTTATTTACTTGTTATTCAAAAACAAGTAAGGTTCAGAACAAAATTATGAAAAAACGTAAAGGGAGAAAGGAAGTAAGAAAAACCGAGGATTGCCAAAAGGAAACTGGCTCCTGTCAAAAAGTATTTCCTCACTAAAAGGTTTATAACCTTATACAAACAATCTAAATGTTCAGTTTATGCTTATCCTCTGATGATTATAATGGATTAATAAAATAATCATTAAAATAAAAACATGCAAGGGATGTCACCGTTGCCTCACTCAAAGAGTAAGACAAAATTAATCGCTACCCTGAGTAACGGGTCGGTAGGTTTAAGCTATGCGTAATGCGTGCATAGATGTATAAATTACTGGCAGATCGGGGGTATCTGCCTCTGCAACCCACAACGGGCCCTAAGGCGTGCCCATGGACCCCATTCGTAAAGTCAAGTTCAAGTTCAAGTTCATTTATTCAAAACCACACAAAACATGATATAATCTTTTACATAGAAAAGAGACTGGTAATAGTACATTAATCAACATATATTAACTTAATTACATCATTAAATGAATGGTTTTAGGACCCCTGTAGAAGCTAAGCTTGTGAGCGGGGCCCTATAGTCAACAAAATACAAACATTGAATAAAAAGAATGTAATGTATATAAACAAAGGATGGAAAAACTAAGCTACAGAATATAGAGCACAAAATATTCACACGCGCACACACCCACACACGCACACACACACACACACACACACACACACACACTACTCACTCAGTGGATGTATGCTAACGTTCTCACCTCAAGACAAATATACTAAATAGGGTAGGTGTAGGGAATTGGAGACCCTTAAGCACAATATTTGCATAATTTACATAAACATGACAAATGTTACACATACAGAAAGTTTTGTATTCTCTTCAGTAAGTTCTTTTTTTTGTTTGGTAACAAAATTGTGGTCATGATGATTAATAAGATAACAATGATTAATGACGTCATCACCAAAGGTCTCTCATTACCTACATGTAAATGTTCTGGAGTCATCAAAATCATAATAAATTTGTCGCAGTCTTGGTAAAGTAACAAGCACAGTACACAGAAAGATATATATGGGACTATGGTGTCGTGGCTACCTACCTTGATTTCCTTATCTTTCTATGCTTATTACTCAGCATTGCTCATTTTCTCCCAAAATTGTTGGGCACATGACATTTATTTGTAATCTTTAACATTCAGTGTAAGTTTCGTTTGATTCTGTGAGAATTCATTTTCTTTTCTTACCAGAACTCAAGTTTATCTTCAAAATGAAATGCATTCAAATAAGAATGGTGACACCGTACAACCAAATATGTTTCATAATAGTGCCTTTCAACATGAAATGAACAACTGGGGGAAAGTAGGCCTCCATCTCGGACGTGGTGTCCCCCATTGCCTACACACATTTCTGATCAGACACCATTCATAATGTGCACTGCAACACCCATTCACAACACACATTGGCCATAAGTTTTCTGTGATGGTTGGCACACTTCATAAACTTCCTTTTTAAACTACTTTTTAAGAGCAACCCCTAAATATCTGCATACACCACAACATTCAGTGAAATTTTTTAAATTGTTTTATATCAGATCATATATACGATCAAAATTGCTTATCTTGGTCAATTTTGCCAATTTTCTCGGAAAAAAAACGCATTGTAGTCTTCGAAATGAATTGTATATATGTGTTGTTAAAGGCCACATATGGCGCTATAGCAATATTTTCTTCATCTTATCTAAAGTTAGTACTTGCCCCCCCCCCCCCCCTCTCCCCGATCTTGACATAAATATCACATACTTATTACAGATTTTTATTCTATATGAACTACCTCCCAACCCAACAAATATATCTCGCCATTCTAAATCTTTAATTTCATCTTACTCAAAAATGTGTACTAAAGCCTGCCATATCCTTTGATCTGAGCGCTCCCGCAAGATAAAAAATAAATGTTTCTATGTTTTTATTTCCTGATTACAAAACAATTATAAAGTATTACCAACAAAACCAAATCTATGAAGATGCTCATTCATATGTATGGCTCCATGCAATAATCTAAATTGAAATTCTTGTTGTTTTCTAATGTGTATAGTAGTTCTTGGTCTAACAAATATTTCTTTTAATTTATTATCTATAAAATCATAATTATTCTGCCCATCCCTTACCTGCAAATCATACGTATGCTGTAGTACTTTTATTAAATAATCATAAATTTTTCTTGAACCCACATCCCAAAACTGTATTTTTTTTCACCTGAAATATAAAAATAAGTATTATAGCTTATAACATCAACCTCGAGGAATTGTATTAACCCTGAATCATCTTTCATTAATTTGGGTATCACATCAAAGATATCAATGATCATAAGCAAATTATTACCTTTCCCACCGAGGTTCATAAAATGTTGAACAGACTTAACGTGAGCTTTCTCAATCACAATCCCTCTTTCAAACAAGTATTTATCAAATATAGTTTTTTCCAATTATACATATATTCCGATTATCAAATATAATTGGATTCATATAACCATCCAAATATCTTAAATTATTTGTCTCTTGCCATGCTTGCAAAATTTCCATATGGTACGATGGAATGTCTAAAACGCACATTATGAAAAAATCTACCACCCACAAACTGTAAGCAATAAGCAAAACAAACTTTCATCCCAAATTTTTCTCTCCGTATAAAAGACGTTGTATGCGCTGTATTTTAACGGACATTTCAAATTAAACATTCTTAAACCCTCCAAAGTCATAATCCTGACACATTATTGCCCACACACACACAGACAGACACGAATACTATGTTACCTATCCACCCTCTCCCTACATACCAAAAACTTTCCAAACTCCACAACTCCCCCTCCCTTCCCGAACACGGTAACATCTACACAATCGTTGGAAATCCAGTCTCTTCCATGTCCCACTGACCAAATTATATGAAATGTTTGAATCTGAAATGAAAATATTTAATATAATTATTACCGATACAAATATGATAAAACGAAAACAAGTAATCAGATATGGTAACGGGGTGAGGGAAAGATAGTGAGCCAGACGTGGATTAAAAATAATGTTGTAGTCACAACTCGCCGTCTTTTTGCATGTATCGTAATATGATGCACCAAAATTCAGTTACAAGCGCATATTTCTTGAAGGAAACTGTAAAATTAAATGATGAAACTCGAAGTTTATTAATGGATAACACGTTTTGGAATTTATAACTTCAAGAAGACTTTTCAATGGTAATCAACAGTTGGCCTATAACCGGGTCTAAACAAAAAAAAATCCCTATCATAGGCACATGGTAAGGGAGGTAGGATGGGGTGTCCAAAGTTCGCGTATATTTTAAAGCAAAGGAATACCATATTTGATCCATAATTTCTCATACTATGCACAAATGGATTTAGATTAATTAGTACATTTGAATGTCCGAATATTAGACTGCAGATATGTTCAATTATGAAATTTATCGTCTAAAGATTTCCTGCGTTTCGTGATCTCAAAATTAGATGCCGGATTGGAATGGAAAACAACGAGACCTTAATTAATTCGCACACAAGATTTTACTCAAGTGATTAATCAAAAAAGCAACTCATCAAGGGTAAGGTAATTGCACAAATTACAAGTCAATATATTAAACAATCAGTTGGTATCACCAATTAATAAAAGATTTGATGACATTGTCTGTCAAAATGAACATTTCCAGAACCTTTTTATGTAAGTTCATTTTTTTTTCTCGGAAAGGACGCAAAAGACTGTACAATTGTCAATATTTCATTCTTTCACACCCTTTTTCGTCACTAGGTAACTTTCTGTTCCTCTTTCCATTGGTGATATCAGAATTTCGAAATCTTACCGATTTTTGGAGATATGGAACTGTCTGCGGATGAAAGTCCCATGCAAACTTTGGGCGCACCACCATACGTATGTAAAATCCGAGAAAAGGTTGAGTTTTCGCAAATATGAGAAAATAATTGCAAGCTTTCTCGTTTTTTAAAGTAATTTTAGAAGAATATCACCGTAAAAATATCCCTCGAGAAGGGTTGCTCTTCAAATGCCCTCACATTCGGAACATCACAGTAAATAGCTGAAGTGTTTGGACAAATTAACTTGCCATGTCTTATATTTGTGTAGTCCTACACACACACACACACACTTATGTGCACATGATATCCAGTGCTAGATACTTTCAGCACAAATTATTTGTGCTACCTCGTATATGATCAACCTTTTCTAAATCATGCTAATTGCTAATTTCGGACAGTTTAATTCATAATGCAATCTTAGGTCCACAACTCAACCTCCTTCTTAAATGGGTATAACATTGTTCATTTGCCGGTTTGATCTCATGCTCTTCTGGACCTTTGCCCAGAAGACCTCCTGGCCTTCTTCATCCTCTGTCCACACCAGATACGGCTTGTTCCGACTCAGCAAGAGCCTAACAAGATACGGTAGATGGTCATCATCGATGTCTTCAAGGAAAATCAGGATGACCTTCTCCAACTTGGTGTCATTCATGTGCTCTACTGCCATACGGAGCTTGGTCATGTACCAGGTATCATCCACAGACTGGTTGCTTAGCAACAATACCGTCTTGTGGCTGTTTTCGATGACGTCATAGATGGCGTTCAAGTAGAACGATCCTGGGTGAAGATCGTCATCGCCAAATATGATGCGCCCCAGATGAGGCATCCTCTGCTCCAGAAAAGGTTTCATGCAGTCATTCACCCACCATTCATCGTCGTCATGGAACATGAGATTGACTTGGAATTCATAGTCCTCCGGAGTTCGATCTTCAGTGATCTCATGGTAACCAACGACGGCCAACTTGAGGAGATACAACTTATAGTTTATCCACCATCGGTTCAGATACACGAGTATACCGAGGGTTAAAACAAAAATCGGCACAAGACATGAAGAAACGATAATCATGACATTGATCCCACAATATTCATTCGGATGGAACGACCAAATTATTTGATTGACCAACACCTTTAAGGAACTGCTAGAACAACGGGTTCGATTTTCTGGAGCAAGATTTATTTTTCCTTCAACCTCTTCCAACCATTGTCTGAACCAGGCGAGTTCGCAATCGCATGTTAAGGGATTGTATGCGATATTTAATCTAATCAAACTTGACGGCATTAAAGTGTCGGAGGCTACGGTCGAAATGTGATTATTTTGTAAGTACAACTGTTCAAGTTCCTTTGTGCCCACAAACAGCCCTTGCTCGATGAATGCAATTGAATTGTTCTGCAGATGCAACACCCGTAAATTGTGCAAACCCTGAAAAGCGTCCTTGGAAATGCTGGTTAAGTGATTGTCAGGAAGATGAAGCTGAAGCAGGATCGTTAAATTTGCAAATGTTCCTGAGGCAACTTTACTTGTTGTATACGACAACTTGTTAAGTCTAGCTCAACAAGACTTCCAAGCGGGGTGAATATGCCAGGAAGAGCGTGCAGGGTATTTAAATAGTTTTGCCGTAGTTTAAGGGTCCGCAAGGAGACCAAGCCTGAGAACAACGATGTCCCTGTCTGTATATCAACTAAATCCTCAGCTTTGAGATGAGATCCCGACATGTTAAGAACCCTCAGTGCAGATGTGTTCCTAAACTGGTCAACTGATGGAATTTTTAACAGGCTATATGACATATCCAGATTAAATAGATGTTGCATATTATTAAACGAACCTTTCATGGTAAATGTATTCGAATACGACATGTCGAAGAATTCTAAGGAACTGACTGAATTGAGGGCGTCCTCTGACATCCGAAAACGATTGGCATTGCCAGAAACATTAAGTGCTTTCAAATTTGCCAAGCCAGTGAAGGTGTAACGAGAAAGGGAACCGAGATTGTTTTTTGTAAGAACAAGAGTATGAAGATTAGTTGCATTCCATGGTCTGACCATGATGCTACGGATGCCACTTTGATCTATCACCAAGGTACTGAGAAACCAGGATCCGTCAAACCATTGGGGATCCAAGGTCGCCAGGTTATTACGTGACAAATCTATTTTCTTGAGATGAGAGGCGCAAGAGAACGAGGCGTGTGGAAGTGAATGTATTCTATTCCAAGACAAACTGAGGTCTACTAGTGCCGGTAAACCACAAAATGATTCATTATAGATGCGAGATATACGATTCCCTTGAAAGTTCAGGACCTGCAGTTTTTCGAAACCACGCAGAGCATACCCGGGAATGTCTTCTAAGATGTTAGAATCTAAATAAAGTCCTTTAATCAGTGGCACATTTTCTGTTTGCATCAACGATATGTTCACTGGGCGAATGTACTTTATGCCTGAAGAACCAATCAGAAGTCTGTCGATTTCAACATGGCCCATGAAATACCCGACGTCAAAAGTAGCTAGGCTGATATTTTTCATGTTCAGAATACCTATGTGCAAACTTCCAAACGCCTTAGGTTGAAGAAACGTCACATTGTTATTATTTACATTGAACCTATCGACAGAGCAATTTCTCCAAGGTAAAAAGTCATCCTCATTCATAGTTGTAAATTTGTTGTAGGAGAGATTAACTATCGACATATTCCGCCATCCATAAACGTTTCGACCCTTCTGAGCACTCTCCAAAGTGCTAGAGATGTTACTGATCTTGTTATGTGATAAATTTATTATATATAAAAGAGCATTCTTCTGAAGAAAATAAATGGGCAGAAAAGTGATCAGGTTATGCTCTAGTATCAAGGCCTGCAATTGTGGTAGAGGTTCAAAGGTTCCACTATCAATGAAAGCAATGATGTTAAAACCAACATTTAATGTGTCAAGTTGGTTGTAATTCATGAAAGATCTGTTTCCAAGTTCTGTTAATTGGTTATCATGTAAGGATAAGCCAAGCAGGCCATGCGGAAGGTCTTGGGGAACTGAGGTTAGATTGAGATGAGCGCACTTAGCCGCGAAGTGTTTCAACTGGACTGGGCATCTATAGTTTGGCTGAGGAGAACGGAGAGGTATGTCCACTCTAACCTTCTGCACGATATCTCCCAAAAAGATTACCATCAAGATCAAAAGTGTTCGCGTCAAGGAATCCATCGTGAGATGAGCCGTTATGATCGTTCTCCACAAGTTCACTGAGCTGTTTGTTGAAATCAAATTAGCGATAACACTGATTTCCCCTGCTTGGTTTCTGGAATAGGCGGTACTTACAGGTGCTAGTTGTGGCAATATCCTGGCAGGCACGTTAATCATATCGGAACTAACGAATCAGCAAAGTAAACCCCCTTGATATACTTATCGAAAATACTGTATATGTATTGTATATCGATATCAATAATAATAATAATATGAATATTTATATAGCGCCGGTATCCGCCAGGCTCTGACGCTCATGGCGCTGTACATATTACAATCACAAACATATCACTTTCTTAACTAAAATAAAGTAAACTAAGACAACACAAATCATTACGCTACATTGAAATAATTAAATAGCACTGTTTAGAAAGAGATGGGTTTTTAAATATACCACAAGTGCAGTTCAAGCTTTTGTATTCATGAGGCAAATAGTTTTTTTTTATTACGAATAAATACCATTGCTGGCTTAACAACAGTATCTATAGCTCATTCAGACCAATAAATAATCTGTATCGATAAGCGATTAGTTCTAATCAGCTCGCCATTGATTGGTTCGGCAATAGAAATAGAAAGGGTCTGTATCGATTAGCGATTAGTTCTAATCAGCTCGTCATTAATTGGTTTGGCAATAGAAATAGAAAGGGTTATAGGACAATAATTATGACCACTAATCAGGTCAAGTCCTTGGATCATTTAATTATTATGTTCTCCTTTTCTTTGTATGGCTTTCTCATAATTTCTCTGATTCTTTATTGCTAAAGTATCAATAAAGTGATGTATAGTAGAAAGTGTATCCTTTCACGACGCTAGTTGGAATATACAAGAGGCATATATTGAACTTCACAAACTTTCTTTGACCTGATGAGAATAAATCGAAAGCGCTTGTGAAGTTCAATCCATGCCTCTTGCGTATTCCATCAAGCGTTGTGAATTGAAATATTTTCTACTATCTTCACTTTACATCTCGTTGGACTTAAATAATTTCTCTTAGCATTTCCAACATTTGTTTTCATTAGTTTTTTAATTGATTCCAAACAATACAAATAAATCTTAGAAATAAAATACAGTTGTTTTTCATCTTGACATGAATTCAAAACATTTTCATTACATAGATTTTACGATTGATGAAAACAAATGAAATCAGTTGTAACATAAAACAAATATCCCCACCCAACAAAACACACTACTACCCCCCTCCCCACCATGCGACACACACACACCACCCGATCACACTTCCACACATATACCACCCACTGTTCCTAGCCTCAGAATACCCCAAAATGGAGCGACAGAAAAATAGAAATAATCTATTTTTTGCAATCATTTAAACGAGGCTACAATAGCCTTGTGTTAAAAGTTCATGAAAACTTCACGAGTTCCAACTTCTGTAAATGTAAGGCTAATTTACCTGCCCTCCCTGCAATATTCTTTTCTTCTTCCCTAAATTCCAACAGTTCTTTTTGAAACTCACCCAAAGACAATATTACGGACTTTCCCCTGCATCTATAATTGTATTAAATATCTTTATTCGTAGGGAATTACCGGACAACCCTAAAAAAAAAAATACCCAGTCGACAGACGTTAATTCCCTTAGCTCAAATTTAGCTATTACATTCTGCCATAACCTTTGAACTATACACACTCCCAGAACAAGTGTAAATATGTTTCAATCTTTTGCTTACAAAATGAGCACAAGCTATCTTCAACAAAGCCGAATCTGAATGAGTGTTCCTAGTATATATTGCTCACACACACACTTTTGTTATAATTTTTTTTTAAATAGTAATTAAGTTTTATTCCTCCAAATGTGTAATACAAACAAAAACATACAATTGAATAAAATAAATAAACGTCTTCAATATTGATATTAATTGCTTAAACATACATAATTTAACAAAAATTCATTTGCAGTAACTTGGCAACGAAGTAAACTTAAAGTACATAAACATAATTTATAAGTCAATAGTCTTGTTCAGACAGAGGCAAGTTACCCTAGGGTAAAGGTCGTGTTAAGAGCTAGTCGGGGTAAATATGGCGGGATATATGGCGGGCCAAGCCCCGGCCCCTCCACTCAGTGTTATTTAGGGTACGCATATGCATGTTCCCTCCTTTTGAAAACACCCCCTAAGTCCGGTGTGTAAAGTCTTTTTTGTGTATGTACGAGCCGGACTTTGGTGCGTGAAAAGTACCCCTTTACCGGACATTTTGGTAACACGCATGGTATCCCTCCGTTCACGGAGTGGGGGGGGGGGGGGCAAGCATGCCACTATCCGTACAACTATACGACTATACGTCTATCTAGTCGGCCAATCAGAACGTAGATAACTGTACATCTATACAACTATACCAGTGGCGGATTCAGGGCGGCACAGGGGTCACGTGCCCCCCGTAAAATATAGGGAGGGAAGGGGGACGGGGAAAAGAAAAAGGGAGAAAAGGAGGGGGAAAGAAATAGAAAGAAAAGGGAAAAGAGAAAGAAGAAGAAAAGAGGGAGGAGAGAAAAAGGAAGAGCAGAAAAGGGAGGGGAAAGGAAGAAAGGTAAAGAGAGAGAGAGGAGAGAAAAAGCGGGAAAGGAAGAAAGGGGGAAGACGGAGAAGAGAAAAGGAGGAAAAGGAGAATAATGAGAAGGGAAAAGAAAGAAAGGGGGATGATATTATAAGAAGGTTTTTTTTTTACCGGGAAAGGGGCGGGGGGGGGGTGGGCACGCGATTTTGCAGTGTGCATAATATGGGGTCCCTCTTGCCAGGTCAGCCGCCCCCCCCCCCCCCCCCCCCCCCCCGGCGCGGATCCAGGATTTCTTAGGGGGGGGGCCAAATTGAAATTATGCGAGTCAAATATTGGTACGTAATGGTGACACCGGCAGTGGAAAAAACGTTTGGGGGGGGGTAGACAAAAAAATCCCCATCACCCCACTCTTACATGCAGGTCCCACTGAACGTTTCTCGGCGGGGGTCAAGGGGTGGAGCCCCCATGGCAAGCTCAGGGGTTTTAGGTAATTAATTACGGTCAGATGAGCATATTTTGATACCTTTTTTGTGGCACTGGTAGGCCACTAATTGGTGTGGGGTCCAGGGGACCTAGACCCCAGGAGCTCAGGGGTTTTAGGCATTAAAGAACTGTCAGATGAGCATCCAGGTGCCTGACTTTGGGCCCTAGGTGAAATCCAGGGGGCAGAGTCCCCGGAAGCTAAGGAATTTTAGGCATTGAATTACCGTCAGATGAGCATCCAGGTGCCTGACTTTGGGCCCTAGGTGAAATCCAGGGGGCAGAGCCCCCGGAAGCTCAGGGTTTCTAAGGCATTTAATCACGGTCAAATGAGCAATTTTTTAAATTTTTATGTTGTTGTTTTTTTGGCCCAGGAAATTGGAAAATTACCTCGTCAGATATTTCGTTCAGTGGCTTGGGGTTCCGTGAATCCAGTGAGAAAATGTATATTATAAGTCTTTGTTTTTAGGAAAAATACTCCAAAAAAGATAAGAAAGATAAGATAAATAGTAACACGTGCAAGAAGAGTAACGAACCGCGATGGGTTTACAAAATAAGAAGGAGATGATATTATACCTTGCCTGTTTTATCTTCTTTCTCCATGTTATTGCCACACCTTCAAAGTCGCTATCACATTATTCAAAGATATATTGCCAATGGGAGTAACGGCCTTCTTGCGGGGCAGCCGGCGTGTATGAACTTCTGTGCTGTGCTGCCAGACGAATTAGCGAGAGCATTATCGTTTCAGAGTTGACAAAAGACTTAACTCCGTTTCGTTGGCAATCAGCCGTAGACGAAAGACTCCATGCATGGCTGATTTTCAACGAAACGGAGTTAAGTCTGTTGTCAATTCTGCTTGTTTCTACGGCAGGCAGCCAGTGAAAACGAATTCGTTTGATCAACGTATGGAAATGCAAGTACTACTTTAAACAAACAGAACTTCGTCATTCCTTGCTCATTTTTCCTGATTGAGGTGTCATATGAAGGGGCAGAAACTCACCTTTTTAGAAATGTGATTTACCGTCCGCCAAATGACTTTTTGGTTTCCTCTCTTCAATTTGATTTTAATCACTCATGCGTGAAATATGCGTTGCATCAAATGAAAGAGGAGGATCTAAGCTTTCCAAATATGTGTAATTTATTGATTATAAATGAGACTAAATTATGATAAAATATCGATAATTCTCGGTTTCATTTTTTCTGGGACGCACTGTAGAGGTGGACTTGAAGGAGGGAGATCTAGGAAAAGGGTGGGGGAGGGCAGGCGCGGATCCAGGGGGGGCCGGGGGGGGGGGAAAGGGGGGGGGGAAAGGGGGGAAAAAAAGGAAAGAAAAAAAGAAGGAAAAACAAAAAGGGAAAAAAAGGAGGAAAAAAAAAAGGGGGAAAAAAAAAAAGGAGAAAAAAGAGAGAGAGAAGGAAAAGAAGGGAAAGAGGAGAGAAAGGGAAAGAAAGAAGAAGAAGAAGAAAAGAAAAGGGGGAAGAAGTGATCGGGGGGGGGGGCGAAAGAGCCTCGCCTCCCCCCTCCCCCAATCAAAAAAATAAGAGAGAAGGAAGGAAATTAAAAGAAAGGGGTATCAGTTGCAATTTTCCGCCAACAAGTTGTGGATCGGGGTGGGGGTGGGGCAAAATGCCCTTGCCTCCCCCCGCCCCGCTAAAAAAAGAGAGAAAGAAGGAAAAGGAAAAAAGGAGAGCTAAAAGGGACCGAGAAAAAAGGTGAAAAGAAGGGGAAATAGATCATTTGCAGTTAATCCGCCAACAACCTGTGAGGAGGGTGGGGGCCGAAATGACCTTGCCTCCCCCTCCCCCCCCCCCCCATCAAACCTAAAAGAGAGAGAAGAAAGGGAAGGGAAAGGGAAAGAGGAGAGAAAGGGAAAGAAAAAAAAGAGAAAGAAGAAAGGTAGGGGAGATCAGTTGCGATTTTTCCGCCAACAAAGTGTAGATCGGAGGGCGGGGCACTGGCGTATTGATCGGGGAGGTGGCTCGGGGGAAATAAAATTTAAACGTGGTTTATTTCTTATTCCATAACGGTGGGTTACACATTATGCTGAAATGACATAATTTTCTGAGATTTTTCCTCATTCTTTAGTAAATTATAATTTTTTATGCGTAACAGCCCCCCCCCCCCCCAAAAAAAAAAAAAAAAAAAAAAATTGGGAAAAGCATTTAAAAGAGAAATAGAAAGAAAGAGAGCAAGAAGGAAAGAATAGTTAACTACCAGTGTCACAACAAAATAAGGCATCAAAAATTGCTCATCTGACCGCAATTTAGTGCCTAAAACCATGAGTTTCCGGGGGCGGACAAGGTATCAAAAGATGTTCATCTGACCGCAGGCGCGTACCAGGGGGGGGGGGGGAGTGGGGGCCCCCCTCCCCCCCCCCCCAAAAAAAAAAAAACGCCGGCCAAAAAAAGAGAAGAGAGAAAAGGAAGAGGACGTATAAAGAAAAAGGAGCAAAGAAATTCAGAAAAGGATTAAGAGTCGAGAACGGTACAACGAATCGTCTTCTTTCTCTAATGATTTAATGAAACGTAAAAGCTTCCGCGCT